>JAUCMT010000032.1:2422967-2433522 GCA_032357475.1 Enteromius thamalakanensis
TTAAGCAATGTACAACATGTATATATCTGTAAACAACTCAAAAAAAGTGTTTTAGGGTGTTGTGACCCTTTAAAAGTTATTTGTGTTTGTCAGTCAAACCAAGGAGTACTAAGGTTTCCGTGTACAAAGCGTTTCCCTGTGATTTTTCCTCTAGTCGTGTTTACAGTGTGTTTCTCCTGTGTAACGATCTCTGACTGGTTTTGGATTTCTCTCCTTGTCTTTGCCCATTGGATTTTGTTGTTTGCTGATAGCTGGACCTTTGCTACCCATCTGGATTATTCTTGTGTTTTGCCTACACCACTCATGTCTGCCATTTTCTGACCCTGCCTGTGGTACCACGTCCTTTAATAAAAACCTTGCAAATGGATCGGCATGTCCCTGTCTTGTCCGTTACAGAATACTCGGCCATGCAAGGACCCAGCAGCTTATCCAAGGCATTCAAGGCAGGTATGGACACCACCAAGACACTATTCATTCTCAAGCAAGGTGCACTTTCTTTGGAGACTCATATCTGAGCGTTTCTGGCCATTGCTAATTATTCCAATTAATGAACATTATGTTAATAGATTTTTTTTTGTTGTGACGGCATCCACGAACCCTTCAGGTCTCAGCTGAGGTCATCTCTTTTGTATTGTGCTCTTTTGTGCCTGGGTTCTTTGTTTACCGTGGGGGTCATTGAGTCCATCTTCAAGAGCCAATTCCATCCCCAGCAGATCCCTGCAAGCCAAGTCAAGCCACGGTCAACCATCATAAATTGACTCAAGTAGTGGCTGGTTTTGGGAAGTCAAGTTAATCCACGACCCATCAATACAAGTTAAGTAAAGGTTTCATAGCTCCTTACAATTCAAGTCAAGTTGTTAAAGATCTGCATATGTCAAGTCAAGCTAATGTAAATTCTCAACTGTCAGGTCAAGTCCGCACTGATCATCATGCATCACTGCTCTGTCAAAGCTACGCCACATCCCATCAGATCAGCCAGAGTCATGTCACGTCTCATTTGATCAGCCAGAGCCACATCATGTCACCTCTAATTTTCTTTGCTCATCCAGAGCCACAGCACAAGATGGCCACCAAACCTGAGCCACTGCATGAGATGGATGGCTCACCTGAGCCTTCAGACAAAGTGGAACTCAAGCCATAATCTTCAGCCACCATGGATGCCACGTCAGCATACCCCGGCATCATGAGGGTTGCACATAATGTGACCAGGGCTTTCCCAGGGCGTATGAGGCTGGTGTCCAGTTTGGTGGACCCCCCTTTGAGGTCTGTGAGGACAGCCGGTGTCCCCAGGGTCCAAGCACAGGCCATCACAGAGGTAGTCCCTCTTTCCTTGGTGCTCCCGGTCATGAGTGTGAGTGTGGGCCACTCACTGTGCTCCCAAGACTTCACCTATTCTCAGGTCTGCTCCAGAACCACTGAAGGTGTCAGTCAATGCCACTGATCCCCTGGAGGTTCCGCCGGTGGCTGCACAACCCCCAGAGGTGCCGGATTATGCCGTAGATCCCCTGGAGGTTCCGCCAGTGGCTGCACTAGCCCCAGAGATGTCAGTGGAAGCCGTAGATTCCCCAGAGGTTCCAACGGTGGCTGCACAACCACCAGAGGGATCGGCTCAGGCTGTGAATTCTCCACCTAATTACGGCCACAAATCCTCGTCTTGACCTGCCACAGCCGTAAGGGACGCCATAAAACCCTCGACTAGCACTGCTACAGCTATGGAAACCTTCTCTGAGCCTCTGTCATGCATTGTCACGGCCAAGGAGCCCGTTGAACTCCCGCCCTGGCCTTCTGCTCACTTTGCTCTGCCCTGGTGGGCCTCTGTCCCGCCTGCTCTGCTCTGCTCTGGAGGGTCTCTGTCCAGCCAATTCATCTTGATTAATCTTTTGACGGCACTAATAATTTGTAATTTGAAGTTTAGAGTTAAACAAAATCTTTTTAAATTAAATGAAAAATAAATTATTCCTTGGAAACCAGTTGAAATAAATATTCAGTTAACATTTACTTTATTTTAAGCAATAAGTTATATATTTTTTAGTTATCTCTGTTTTAACTTCATTTCTATTGACAATTTCTATTTGAATAATCTGTAATTGCACATTTATGACAGATTATATATAGTACTTTTAATATATGTACTTAATTGAATGTAATATCAAATAATATTTTGTTTCATTAATATTATATTGTTTGAAAAAAATATACTTTAAAGATTTAAAATTCACTACAAGTGCACATTTAATACAATTAAGCACAAATCCATGAGTAGTATAAGATGACTCATCAAAATAAGTTTTCATATAAGCCAAAAGTGATGTCTTTCTCAATATTTTGGAGAATACTAAGAGACAGACTATTCTGTTTTGTTTTCTTTAAATGGAGGCACCGCAGGCAAAAACACTGTTTTTCATGCACCTGTCAAGTTTGGGACTAGTGGAAAGAAAACATCCAAAATACACTGTTAAGTGTTTCTTTAATAGCACTTAATCTATTAGTGTCAACAGATTTCAATATCAATGCATACATAAATATTTTTAAAGGCTGTTTTCTCAAAATAATTTTTTTCCCCTAGACCAAGCCATAAATCTCCACTTCAGCACTTACACACGCCAGACTTTATATTATTATTCCTGTCTGTATCCTGAAGGTTTATACAGAGGAATTTATTCATATATAATTTGCTTGATAATATTTTACTCCCACCAAAATTTTTAAAATGTGTTTTTGTATATTTATTTTCTGAACTATGAAGTGAAAAAAAATGTATACTTAAGATTTCCTCTGTCAGAAAAAAAAGATAATTTTGAAACTGACATTATCCAGTGTTCAGATTTATTGTACTAGAAATGCATGCATATTAGCACATATTTCAGTCACACTTTATATTAGGTGGCATTAACTACTATGTACTTACATCAAAATTTTTTTTATTGCATTCAAAACACTTCTGCTGCCAGTGAGGTAGATATGGGTAAAGTTGGGGATAGGTTTGGTGGTATGGGTAGGTTTAAGAGTGGGTTAAGGTGCAAGGGATGAATCAACAGTGTAAATATAAATGTAAGAACAAACATTAATGTTGTAGTAGTTAGATTTAACTACATATCTGCATTTTTATTTTGTATTTGTTTATGCACTTACCGTGCACATACATGTTTCACATTGTACTTATGTTTTTAAAAATACCTATATGTAATTAGATCTGTAATTAATTTCTGTAATTACATTTATAATTACACTTTTGACCATCCCTTACACTTTAACCCATCCTTAAACTTTAACCCATACCACCAAACCTGTCCCTAACCTTATCCGCATCCCTCCTCAATAGCAGCAAAAGTGTTTTGCAATACAATATAAACACAATAAGCATGCATGTATTTTTTGGGTTTAAGTACATAAGGCCACCTATTATGAAGTGTGACCAAATATATACATATTAATACCTTATTCTACATCCCTAATCCTACCCAATGCCTAAACTACCGCACTAACTATTAATAAGCAGGAAATAGGAATTTATTGAGGGAACAGTCGTAGTCAACAGTTAACAAGTGTTACCTATTCTTAAGTGTTACCGAAAAAAGGTTTGCAGGCGATGAATGTAATCAATCAGCTGGGTGAGCAAGGTGATAATCATATCCTCATTCACCTGCAGTGCCTGGCCTCTGATTTGAGGGCTTTACCTCTGTGCAGCAGCCACTCGCTGACGGCCTCCGTCACGTCGAAGGACAGCCACTCTCCCTCTGTTCGGGTGCGCACCACCTTGCTGTCGATGTAGCGCTGCGTGGGAGACGTGAGGTCCTTGTGACCTAAAATCTAGAGAGATGGGACAGGCATCAGCAAGGCTCCCTGATTGATTAGCCAGGTCTGGAAAATGCTTGGAGAGGAGCGGCGGCGGAAACAGATGCTGGACGGGGTGCACTGTTATTCCTGTTTACATTGGACAGCGCTACACTTAATGCGTAAAACACTGCTTCAGCTGCAGCTTCCCTCCATCACCGGGCCACGGAGGTGAACGTGGGATGGAGGAGCTCAGACCAACACAGAGCTTGTTAATTGTAGGGTTGTTAGGCTGGAGCTGCGGGGGTCTGATGTCGCTTCTGGGCCAGTCTGGAGTCTAGTTACACGGCTGCTGATACAGATACAAATCTCCTTGATCGCTTTAACAGGAGGGGTCTATTCATTCATCACTGATCAAGATACACTTCTGTAGATTTTGTCGAAGGAAACGAATACTTGAGTTTATCTAGGATGCCGTGAATTGATGGAAAGTGAGAGTAAAGACATTCATAATGTTACTTTTTCAGATAAATTATTTTGAAATTATTGGTTTCAACACCGATAATAATCAGTAATACTTCTTGAGCAGTAAATCAGTATATTAGAACGATTTCTGAAGAATTATGTGACACTGAAGACTGGAGTAATGATGCTGAAAATCCTGATTTGAGAATGAATTACTTTTTATAAGACACATTCACATGAAAAGTTGTTGTTTTTAATTGTAATACTATTTCAATATTTGTTATTTATTAGTCCTTCAGCTCCCCTGTTAGTTACAATGACATTTCATTGGCTCCTCCCCCTTGGAAAAACTGTCTGTGTTTGTAGGCTAGAGTATTGATACAAAGCAATACAAAGCAATACAAAGCATTTCCCAGTTTCCTAGACCTGTCCTGTGTTTCCTGTTTATTATTCTCTGTGTACCAACTTCTGCTGTGTTTCTGGATTCTTGCTCCCAATGGCTATAGTTTGCCTATCAACTGACCCTGGCTATCTCTCAGAACGATTCTTGTGTTTTGCCTCCACCATTTCTGTTTGGTGATGTCTGACCCTGCCTGTACGACCATGTTTTCCAATAAAATTTGCAATTGGATCCACGCACCCCAGTTCCCTTTGTTACGATATAAAACCTCATTTGAAATACTTTTGTCCACTAAATAAAATTCATATGGTCACATTTCATGATATTTGGGGAAAAACAAGTTTGGCTTTTTTATTTTGGTCTTGCGGTTTGACAGCTTGAATAAAGTCCATGCTATGCTGTGAAATTTAATATGGCATTGTTCTTCCAAATCTTTCAGTTTGAGCTGTTTAACCATTTTTTTTATACACCAAAGATCAAACAGACATTGCTTGAAGTAATCTTTCGCCAAAATGGTGACTATTTATGACTATAAAGTAATAGCAACATTAAAAGTGTAATATTGCACTATATTTTCAGCACTGAAGTTTACTTTAATTATAACGACCGCATGATCCCGACCAGCTACAACAGGATCTTTAACATGAGTAACACAACCTCTCCCTTCCCTTTTAAACCCTCCCTAAGACATTCAGCATCTCTGTGTTAGCGGGCCAGTGTTTACTGCACCTGTCATGACGGACCTGACACATGCACGGAGAGGAGGGGAGCGAGGTTAAATGGAGAGGCAGGTGGGAGGCGGACCTCGACAGCGCTGGGATTTTATTTAGCCCTCGAGACCCTTCGAACTCTAAATCACCAAACAGCATTCCACACTCACGTCTCTCCACACACACATAAAACCCCGCTGATCGATGGGCCGGAGCCCTACAGCACCCTTAAGATAAATAAACAAACATACGAGGACAGAGGAGCAGGAGGAGAGAGAGAGAGAGAGGTTAAAAAGTGCATGTGTGGGCGCTTTCACACTGCGTACACAAGCCTGTTTGACGTCACTGTTTGCTTCGCTTGCTTGCTGTGAAAGCACTTTTCTGAACTTGAGTGTGTATTAGTGAACCGCAACTGAGTTACTTTACTGGGTTACGTTACCAATTCAGCCCGGTGTTAGATTTATAACTCAGGAAAATAAACTCTCTCATCGTGACCTGGAGAGGATTGTGATTACTTACAATCTGTAGTCAGTTAAAGATTACAGATTACATGATGAACATTATAGTGAGCGTACTAACTAGGTTACATACTAGGTAATGTTCTCTGACTATAGATTATTTTTAGATTACTTGTATTTACCGTAGCATTAAATAGGTTACATTTTGATATAAAAGAACAGAGAGAAAAATTATACATATAAATTTGAAAACTAGAAACTCGCACAATACAAACTATCCCCACGACATTCAGGTAGGCATTTTTTCAACAGATTCGAACATTAAGGCAAAACAATCGGTAAATTTATAGCCGCTGATTTTAATGCAGGTTTTAAGAAAATGCTAAATGTTATTGAGCTCTCCTAGCACTCCTAGAAAAGAACAGAAAGACCTTCTTTAGCTGAAGCACAATAGCGGCCCGTGTGTTAAAAACACAATCTGTGCTGTCTACAGAAAATGTGGACACTCTTATCTTTCTGAACTTGAAGAGGAGAGGAAAAAAAACTTGATGTTTGAAACGGAGTTCCATTTAAAAACAAAATTGTTCTTTTCTTTTTTTTCTATTAGTTTATAACTACTACAATATTACATTTCATTTTTTATGAGGAGCATTTGGTTTTGGTTATAAAGAAGGTTTTGTTTTATTTGCTGCTAAGAAGAAACCCCAGAAGATATTATAAAATATAGCTCCATTGCTGTTCAAAGAAAACAAAACAAAACATACTTTTATGGTAGCTTTATAAGATAATTTCTTTTATTTTTTCACATGTTTATTTATTTAAGCTAAAATAAAGTATGTCTTGGAAAAGTCAGTCTTGGATAATATTTATTGATTAATTAAAACGTAATAAAAAGTAGATTTGAGTGAAATTGTGAAAGCTGAGTTTCCCGTGTTCGTAGACCGCGCGTGCGATCCACTGACATCCAGGGCGCTATTTCTTCCTACGGGACAATCTGTGTGGCAGGAGACCACAGGGGAGAGGTCCACAATTTAATTTAATGGTGTATGTGTCAACAAATGCTAAGGGGCCGTTCACATGCATGTTCACATTCACATCTTTATTTTCAGCCGCAAAGTTTTCCACGTGTTTTAGACGTACCCTTAAGAGAGTAAGTTACATTTAATGCTAAAGTATCGTTAACGCTCATACAAACATTATTTTAGTGTGTTAGTGCAGAACGATGCAGCTCTGGTTAAACAGCTGGATGCTGGGTTGAAATGCAGCTGGAACTGGTTGTGGCTTCAAAGGGCAAGAGGTGTCCTTTTATTTAAAGGATGAACACATGTCTTTAGGCAAATATCAATACAGTATTTTAAGTACAGTATTTATGGGTATCCCAAATATAACTTGAACATAAACACACGACATCACTAATAAAAAAACACAACTGTCTAGCTTAAATGACACAATAATAAGTAAACTCTAAAGAAATACCCATGATGCACCGGGTAAAGAAGTCCGTACACGGCTTATAACAGGCCCTCACAGGCGGGTATTGGTTAAAGGTAGTCATGTGACTGATGCGAGCCAGATCCGTTAATTTAGCAAAATTGAGATTAATAGTTATATTTTATTGTTGTGGGGAAAAGGCAGGACTCCATACACGCATACACATTGAAAAGCAAGAAACCTCAAGAAAAGGGCACTTGATGCATCCAGGAGGAAAGGGGCGCCCCTCCCTCTGCACGTGCCTGACGACTACTGATTCTCGCCTGCCCTATTGATTTTTGCCTGTTTATCATTTACTCTGCTGGACTGCCTGTGATACATCTGTCTGCTGGTAAATCTGAATTCTGCCTGTTTTGCATTAATAAAGCTTTGCATATGGATCCGTATGACTCAGAGAGATCATTACACTTTGATGCGCAATTGAATTTTCAGCATCACTACTCCAGTCTTCAGTGTCACATGATCCTTCCAAAATCATTCTAATATGCTGATTTATTATCAGTGCTGGAAACTGTGTGCCACTTATATTTTTTTGGAACCTATGTGAATATAGGACTATAATGTCAATATTTTGTTTTGGATTTTTGTGATGATAAATGTTAGCATTCTTAATGAATCTCTGAATTTATCTTGGCACATCTGAAGTTATCTTGGCACATCTGAGATCTCACATGTGACGTTCAGAAGTGATTACTGTAGGTTTTGTTTTTAGGAGGAACATCAGACAAGCAGGGCCAAATCATTTTCATCTGTCACCTTTATTTAAGCAATATTACATCAGCAAGAGTGACTTGATGCTCTTTTTGTATCTATTCATTTATTTAAAAAAATTGCAATTCTTGCATGAAATGGCTTGAATACACTTCTTTTATGATAAGCATGCTTTCTGAAATAACTGAAAAAAAAAGTTGATATTGGGGGTATTTAAAGTAAAAATAATAAATAAAAATCAGCATGGTACAACTGCTCTGGTATAATAATAGCTTGTCACTATTCACAACTTTTAAAATAGCTTCTAAGAATAAAATATTTATAATTAATGTTTTAGATACATTTATCAACTTCTAATTCTTGTAACTTATTATGAGTACATTTTATATGATCTTTACAATTACAAATTTAAAAACGTACTGAAACTGGCATGATAAAACTTATTACCTAGTGTATGGCATTAGCTGTTTCTAGCATTGATGATGATTTATTGGGCGGGGCTAGGCGTCTGATAGGAAGATGAGATAATTGGAAGATTAGGGAGGCGGAGATCAAATAAAGTTGCCTTCACGCACTCCACCAGAAATAAGCTTTACAAGCTACATTTAGAAAACTGTGACAAGACATCTATGAAGCAAGTTTGCATGCAAGTAATTGTATTTGATGGCATTGAACGAGTGGATGAAGTCAAATGCTCAGATGCTGAAGGAGAGGACTGACCTGGTAGAGCTCAATCCGCTGCTCGGACACACGGGCCTTTGGGTTCTGCAGCCTGAAGACCCTAAGCTCTGCCTTCACCAGGTTGGAGGCGTTCTTTTCCATGGAGCTCACGTCAAACCTGAGCCTCCTGAAGTACGGGTTAAAATGTGTGAGAGGGATGATATCTGGAAAAAAACAGTAGACAGTGTTACTGGGCATTGTACAGTCCTGCACACTCTTATTTAGCTCTTTTTCATATGCAGTGTCCTCCACTAATATTGGCATCCTTTCTAGATAGGAGGCTGTTAAAAATAAATCTGCTTCATTTATCCTTTTGATCTTTCATTCAAAAACTTCACAAGATCTAAATCCTAACTTCACTGGAGTAAAACAATTGAAAATGGGGGGAAATAACAAATGCATTCTCTAGTTCATGTCACAATTATCGTCACATCAACTGACAAGAGATCAGTGACCATTCCTTCATGCAGAATCTCTCCAGATCCTTCAGATTCACAGCTCCATGTTGTTGTTTTTTTTTGGTATTTTACAAGGTGGCTAATTAGTATGAATTCGTATGACCTCACTCGTATGATTTTGTGTGATCCGTCTAAACCACAGTGTCAGGATTGTTTGGGGACGGGGTTAGGTGCAGGTCATTCATACAAATTGGCAACTCATACACAAAATGCTAGGCTAAATACAACCCAGTGATGGGTAAAATATGGACAAACCCAGCAATTGGGTTGTTTAGACCCAGGAGTTGGGTTACTGCCCAGAAGATTGGGTTAATGATCTAACCCAACTGTTGCTTGAAAACATCCCAGTCTTTGGGTTTGTCCATGAAAATAAATTTTACGATTTAGCAAAAACAATAGCCACCTCTTAAAAGATGTGCAAATTACTGTGAGATCGGGCAGGTCACCCCACTTATTTTTAGGAATCAAATCAGGGACATTCATGGCAGAAGCTCTTTTTGTGCACAGTGACCCATTTTTGTGTTGATTTTGATGTTTGTTTTGTATTATTGTCCTACTGGAAGATCCAACCATGGCCCTCACAGGTCAGCTTTTGATTCTGTATCTGTTAGTATGTGATAGATTCCAAAACACCATGCATCTCAATGAGATGTCCAGGATCTCCAGCAGAAAAAAATGCCCTCCACATTAAAGATCCAGAACCGTGGGCATGGGCTACTTTTTATCCAGTCTGGTGGGTTGGCCGCCAAAAAGTTTCATCTAACCATAGAGGCCAGGGCGATTTGAAGTTCTGAATATGCTGGAGTTTGTTTCTGGATGAACATCTGCTAATGCAGGTGCTGTTTGAATTTGTATTTTTTCTGACCCAAAGACTCAACTAATCTCTGCAGTTGTCCAGCTGTGGTCCATGGACAGTCTTTGGCTGCTCAAACTCTCCTCCTCACCATAGATTAGACGATGTAGACATGTCCTTTTCCAGACAGATTTGTATCTTCTTTAATTCATAAGAGTTTCTTAAAGATTGTGCGTTATGTTGACAATCATACTAATGCACGAGTAAAGTACATAAATGCTTGTCAGTAAATTCAGCAGTAAACATTAAACTTACAGATTAAATACATTTTACAACAGTATATATTATTTAGTCTTTTATCATGTTTAATTGAGTGATTTACTTGCCTTTTTGTTGTAATTATTAGTAATACTCTATTTTAATAGTCCACTTTAGATATTCCACTAACAGTGAGTAACTTTGCAACTACATGTCAACTAGCAGCCATTAGAGTACTAGTGCATAGTTACTTATAGTTAGTAGAATGTCTAAATGGACTATCGGAATAAAGTGTAACCTAATTATACTTAGGTTAC
>JAUCMT010000032.1:2434266-2445894 GCA_032357475.1 Enteromius thamalakanensis
GTGTAACCTAATTATCTGTGAGTAAAAATTAAAAACTACACCAATTAGTGCTACAGTGTGCTTCTTTTTCTCAAGGGTCTGTGTATTTCTCACACAGCTGATGGCACTCGAGGCGCTTAAACTATTTCAAACTGTGTACATCTTGCAGAGGCAGTGATGTCATGTGTTACGTGATCGTGGGGAGCGTCAAGGCGTAGTGTGTACACTGAGAGTGTGATGAAACAATAGCAGGACACACCTCTGGAGCCGGGCCGTCACGCGAGGGTCAGCTGCGGTACAGAGCCGCTCCATATGGTTCCTGAGTGAACCCAGTAGCCCAGCACTTACACAGTATTCAAAACCATGTGTGACCGTCATGTGCTTTGACAGGCCCCGTAAACACACACACACACACACACACACACTGCGAGTGCCGAGAACCATGTGTGCTACAGCGAGATGAGAGTGACACTCTGCACAGTAGCTCAACAAATTAACAAAGACAACCAAAGCCACATGCACAAGTGTGTGAGCAGCTCCTGACAGCCGCTGTGATGCTGCATGAATTATACACACAGAAACACAAAATCGCAGCAGCCGTGTGTAACTAATGTGTTTTTAGCATGAGTTTTACGTGCCCCAGTTCTTTTTTGCCCACTTTATATTAGGTGGTCTTAACTACTGTGTATTTACATTTAAATTAATAATTTGGTACAAAGCACTAATTGTACATATACATATACATATATTACATATATTGATGCATTGCAATTATTTTTCTGTAATTAAATTTATAATTGCACTGTTGACCCATCCCTTACACCCTAACCCACCCTAAACTTACCCATACCAACAAACCTGACCCTAGTCTTCCCTGTATTCACCTCACTAACAGAAGAAGTGTTGTGCAATACAATAAGACCACAATAAGTACACTGTTCTTATTTTTAATGCAAGTACATAGTTGTTAAGGCCACCTAATATAAAGTGTCACCTTGTATTTATATATTATATTTGTGAAAATAGCGTATGCTGAAGTCAGTGTATGAGGCCTGAAGCTCTAAACGGAGCCTGAGTGTTGCACAGAAGTCAGGGATTACAGAGGCTCAATGGTTTGTTTAATAAGCCTACGCAAGCAGGACGTGCGTCCACACGAGACGGACTGAAGAAAACACTGGGCAGCTGCCGTGACTGTGAGAACAATCAGGGCTTTGAAGGAAAACTGCATTTTCACTTCAAGAGAAGTAACTTTATTACAGGGCTTTCCGAAGTATTTTGTTCTGATTGGCCATTCAAAGCATTTTGTCATCAGATATTTTTATATAACTGACCATTACACCAGGCAAAGTCTCTTCTTATACTGTATCACTCAGCAGTGTTTTCTTATAATCAATATTTAACGCATATGTAACGTTGTACCAAAACAATGTGAACGTGAGTGAAATGTGAATAGTCGTGCCCAGCTTAACACCTTTTTTCAGGGCACTGGTTAATAGTTGTTTGCTAGGCTGTTTTGAATTATTATCAATGAAAACAGTTCTGCTGCTTCATATTGTTGTGAAACCATGATTCTTTTTTGCTTCTAACTGATCTGGTGACACTTTATTTTGAAAGTACAATTCAGACATAAGTAACTACATGTCAGCTAGCCATCATAAAAATATTAGTTGACTCTCTGCTTAATAACACTTTATTTGGAATTTCACTTCTACTAGTAAGTAAGCATGTAAGTTAGCAATTTGATTACCTATATAAAGTGTAACCATTGGTTGTTTATTTGTAACAGGAGATTTAAATGTGGTGATGGTTTCTGTGTTTCGCCATCGCTCAAGATCTCAAGCAGCAGAAGCCTATCAGTCTTTATAAGGGTTTCTTCTGTTGATTGAACAGAAGAGCCAAGTCCTGCACCCTTCTCTGAAGCTTCCTCCCTCCAGCAGCAGAAAAAGTCACACTCACAACGAGGCAGCGTGAGGCGCAGTGTTTTCATCTCGACGGCATGAAAGGCTCTGCTGTGCTGTTACTACACTGGGTGCATTGAGCAGGGTTCACTTAAAACTCACTCCGCCGGGTTCACACACAAGTGAGCGAGCATATACGTATAACGATACTTCTAATCGCTCTACAACACGAGCCCGCTGTCACCCTCAGTGCGCAGGGGAATATGGGAGCAGACCGCTGACTTACACAGATTCAGTAGCAGAGTCTCTGATTTATACCAACGTGACATAAAAATAATTAGTCGCATGTGGTGCCGCTGTGGTCTGAACAAACTCATCAGAAGCACATTAACGTACACAGAGAGGCTGTTTTGTAATCGCACAGAAAATAATAGAATGTGTAAAGACTTCCAAAAGTGATACGTATCGATAAACAGAGAAGGATATATAGTTCTGATTATGAATACATGGCTTATTGGTTTCAAGTGGCTCCAACATCAAACTCAAAAATGAGATGTTAATGACCTTTTAAGCGTTTGCAAACCCAGTGATTAGTTCTTTCTCAAAAGAAGCCAACTAATCAGATTAGAGGAAGTGCTTTCCAGTTTGGGGTTTACACATTCCAAAAAATAATAATATTTAGGCCTAACTGTAAGATTTATGTATTTGAATTGCATGTAAAATGTCCATACATTTAAAACAAGCATCATACTCTTAAAAGTTACTAACACAAATAGGTAGATATTAAAATGTACTTAAATAAGGCATTATGCATGAATTATAATGCATTATAAATACCAGTTTCTTTATGTTCAAAACAAAATTATTCAGTTAAAAAGTTTGAACATGGTTTAAATATGGCTAGCTGAAGCAACCAGGATTCAACTGCAATACTGAGCTTGTATATTCATGCTATTACAGAAATCTGTTTCATTAATGCATGCTTGTCAAATATGCACCACATTAAGTTCATTAGCCTGTTTTTGTTCAAACTCTTTATGCAATTCAAATATAAATCTTAAATGTAGGCCTACTTTTTGTTTGAGTGGAGTTTGTTTGATTATTTTTGTGAAATATGATATATATATATATGACCTGACCTTTCAGGCACTTTAATAGGCAAAAGTGTGTTTCCTTTTTGATCGCTTGCAATGAAAATATCTCACAAGGACTTATTATTCCCATCTTAGGAATTTTACGGGCTTACATAAACTTGTAGATATCACCTTATTAACAAGCACACAAAAATTATGTGATATAAAGTAATGTAACTGTTTTTCAATAAAAAGAGATAACACTGTAAAAAAACGTCAAATGTGCTGCTGAACTGGTTGAACCCGATATGAAGCGCCCACAAAGAGCAATAGCCCTGATGAATGATTCATATCTCACACACACTAATAATAACAAAGAGCCTTTTTTATCTTCCCATAAATCTCTCGTCAGGTTTGCCATTGCAAACACTTGGATCTTAAACTCAGGAAGTCTTCGTGAGTGAGGACCACTTGTGATGTGCGCCAAAAAATAGTCACAGCAGCTTGATCTCACAAGAGCTTCCTTCCTGAGAGGAAAGACGCTACAGAGCTGCGCTGTGGCCAGTCACTTAGTTATCGCACATATTTCCAACATATAAACCTGAACTGAAGCTCTGTACGCACATCTGTGAAGGCATGACATCATGTTTGTTTTAAACACTGAAACCGTAAGCCTGTCGGTGCGTAAGCTGTTTACCCTACCAGAAGTATACATCTTGAAGGCATTAGGTAGTTAAACAGACACGGATCTGTGCCCCTGAATGCTCACTGATCAAACACCTGCGCCAGGAAATGCCTCCCTGCTCCGTCACTGACCCCAGTCCTACTTCCTGTGAGCTGGACTTCCTCCAGGCTTTAATGAACAGATAGATTAGCGAGCTTGTCTGCTCAATGACACGGCTGCCCGTCCTTCAGTCTGGAAATAACTCCTGTTGCTGACCGGACCGTCCCTCTCTCTGGCTGGAAAACGCTGTCAGATGTGTGTTTGACAGCGAAGGAGATGGCGGTTGAATCAAATGACACAAACACACGAGCGCACACTTTCACCTTCTCGCTGTCTACATTACAGTGGAACGGCCAACTCATCATCCACTACAGATGTTCCAGGTCCTGTGTCACGGGCCTCACTTTAGACATTTTACTAACAGTAAGTAACTCTTCAACTACATGTCAACTAGCAGTCATTAGAGTACTAGTAGTCTGTCTGCTGAATATCTTCTAACACTTTATTTTGATGAGTTCACAACATACTGACTATCAGAAACTTATTCTACTAACCCTAAACCTACCCTAACAGTCTACTCCGAGTGTTAGTAGATATGCAGCTGTGAGTTAATGAGAAACACTTGACATGTAAGTTACTTATAGTTAGTTATAGTTCAAAATAAGGTGTAACCGATAAAAAACATCACAATAATCCACACCTCTCCAGTCCATCAGTCAACATCTCATGAAGAGCAAATAACGCTTCCTCCAGTGAAAAGTCACATCAAAAGAGGAAGCAATATCATGGATCGAGCAACATTTTGAAGTCAAAATGTCTTAATGGTTAGTTTTTTACAATTCACTTTAGCCTCTAAGTGCCATTTCTTCTAAAGTTATCATTTTTCTCAGGCTCCTATGTTTATGTCTAGTTATTTCCCTCCAATAGCAATGAGAAGAACTTCATTGGCACTGAAGTGAAATTACTGAGCCTGATAAAAATGATCATTTTTAAAAGAAGCTTTTACTTGGCGTGTATTTAAACATACGCACACTCGATGATCTATAAATAAGGGCCCTAACTCTCTCTCTCTCTATATATATACACACACACACACACAGTCTTGTTTCATACGCAAAAACAGAATGACAGTAAGAAAATATTTTTCTTTTTGGGGGGAACTGCTACTTTAAAGAGCT
The DNA here is from genome assembly GCA_032357475.1 of Enteromius thamalakanensis. Taxonomy (NCBI): domain Eukaryota; kingdom Metazoa; phylum Chordata; class Actinopteri; order Cypriniformes; family Cyprinidae; genus Enteromius; species Enteromius thamalakanensis. The sequence goes on from JAUCMT010000032.1 coordinate 2,439,119, forward strand.
AAGCATACAAAAGAAGAGCTCTCCATCAAAACATTCCTTTTTAGCCTTAAATATTACAATGCACAGTGACACACACTTATGTTTAACACAGAATAACTGTTTATATTATTTTCAAAGGTGTAAGCTTTAGTTACCGTGGAGACCTATGCCACGGCATGTGGCTCTAATAAAACTATGACATTAAGGGGCTTATTTATGGGGATATATTAGTTTTCTCAGTTTTTACAAGCAGTGAATTATGAGGAAAATATTCAAACGTTTGTTCACATTCAAAAGACTTGATCCTGATTTATGAGTCCGAGAAATTGCCGGATGCAACCATTCGCAACCTCAGAGTCACTTTTACCATTTGAAAATGGAAACTGAGACCAAATACTGGTAGCACTGTGCTAAAACTCCAGGACGGAGAGTGGAGGGAAAGTATTTGACCTACTTTAGAGCATTTCTCACTTCTGTAAGACATGCTCTCGGATTCCCTCAGCAAGACTATCCCTTGCTCGTCCTGTCCTGTGAGGGTCAGAGAGATGAAGCAGGAGAGCGCAGGCTGACAGGAGGCAGTGAAGATACAGTACTGACTACATATTCAATAACATGACAGTAGTTAAGCTGTTTTCAAGACACTGTTGCCTTTCCAGTAATGAGCTACTTTTTCCATTCAGCGGAGCACAGCATGTCAAAATGCTACATCATTGTTTTTGTTATATTGCATTGCAGCTTACTTCCAGCACTCACTGTGGTAATAATGGCACACTCTTAAAATGACTTCTCTCTGTCCTAAAATGTAAAATGATCTATTGTAGTGAATCGGCTCATTCAGATGATTAGTGGAAGTGAAATTGTTAAAAAAAATAAGTTGAAAGCATGCACTAGAATTTTTTCTGTACGATTTTAATAGGCCTACTTTCAATGAGCAAGAATGCTTTGAAATTGATCAAAAGTGCCAGTAAAGACATCTATAATGTCACATTTTCTATTTCGACTTCTTTTCAACTTTATATTCAACAAAGAATCCTGAAAAACTAGATGAAGAACATTTAGCAGCACAACTCTTCTCAACATCATCAGCGTGATCTGAAGGATTATGACACTGAAAAGACTGGAGCAATGATGCTGAAAATTCTGCAGAACAGAAATAAATTATGCATTTGCATTTAGATCTATTCATTTACCAGTATAGAATTTTTTAATGATGTATTGCAACCTTTGTGAACCAAAAAGCTACTCCTAAAATCCTCATCTGACCACAAATTTCTTGAACTGCAGCATATATGAATTACATTATTATCATGCCACATCAAAAATTATCACCACATTATATTGCACTTTTGTCAATCAACAGCTATCAACCTCTCTCAGCTTATGAAAACTGGCACAATGAAGTGGTATTAAACTGAGACAAAACTCCTGTTAAGTGTTCGGGCAGAAGAGAAAGGGGAAAAAAACAAGCTGGAGGAACTAGAAAGTCTTTGGCTGCAGAGGACGAAATAAGTGGGAGCTGCTTTTTAGAAATAAAAAGCAAACGCAACGAAAAGCCAAGACATTTTGAATGGTTACCTGCATTCCTCAAATCAAAAGAAGACGAAGGACTTCGGTTACCTATTCATGCATTGTTGAAGACATTGTTCTGTTGCTGTCTGCAGTTGTATGTACGGGACATTTGGAAAGTCGCACCTGTTAGTAAACACTGTTTTTCCGATCTAAGACACTGACTGAGTGGAAGCAGCCAAAGTAGCTTCCAAAAAACTGCAGCTGAGAGTCGAGACCTTGAGAGGCCGAACGGAAGCCAGATTAAGCAGCGAGGGCAGAGGAGTGGGAGTGAGACGAGAAGGGAATGCTGGGAAAGAAATGAAAGAATGGGAAAGAGTGGGAGGGAGAAAAGTGAGAGGACGGGGACAGAGAGGCAAAACAGAGGGAATGTGAGATGGAAGAGTTCTTCCCTCCGCCCTGACGCTCACCTGCCAATAGCAAATTGAAAACAACTCTCTTCATAATCCCTGGGAACTAAAAATACCTCACACTTCTGAAGGCCCTTCCGTGAAGGCCGCTTAGTCCCCGCAGGACTCGTTCTGAGCCACCGGCCAACACACACACACACACACACACACACGCACACACATCACTAATAATGATAGACAGAGAGCTGGAGGAATATACATTTAAAAATGAATTCGCAATGAAGAACTTTAAAGCAATACTAAATAGATATGTGAGAGGTGCTTGCCATGCAGACATTGGGACGCAAGGGTGCTGAGGCTGTTTCTTACTGGCCAAGTAAATCCACTTTAGTCTTTATGTGTATGACTTACAGGCTTCCCTTAATTTATGTCTGTAATGGATGTTTTTCCACCTGTTTTCTTAAGTAAAAGTCAAATTAAACTTCACGAGTTCGTACTTACTGCTAATTAATCAAAAAGGCAAAGCGGATTTGGAGTGCTGTCAGTAGAGAGGAGCCCCGAGCCCTAGGGTTATGAACCCTACCGGGCTCGGGGAAGTGAGACGTTTCCGAACTCTGCGTGCCCCCCTGGAGGAGTAGGGGAGGAGGAGGGATACTTAGAACGAGATACTGAGGGAAAAAGGGGCTTTTACTATTTATTATCTCTTGCTCTGATAGGATGATGAGATAATAAGATGATTAGCGGGAGCGGGCTGATAATTACCTGTGTGTGCTCCTCCCGAAATTTGTTAGCAAAACATCATTTATACCCAACAAGTCACACGATTTTAGCAATTATGAAGTATCTGCAGCACAAATTGTTATGAATGATATTTACTACCAGGGTTAAATCCATGAACACTTTATTTCGATAGTCCACTTCAGACATTCTACTAACAGTAAGTGACTTACATGTCAACTAGCAGTAATTAGAGTATTAGAAAATAAATAAATGAAAATTAGTTGATACATAGCTGTAGGTACAACTTTACTTATAGTTCACATAAAACAATCTGTAGTTTTAGATGCATATTTTAAATGCGTAATGTTTTTTGGTATCATATTTGATGCATCAGGCTTAGAGGCCCAAACTGAGAAAAATATTGTGCAGATGCCTATGATCAAAAATGAAGATCAAACTTCAATGCAATGAAAAATCAGTGAGCTGTTTATAACAGAACAGCAAATACACACATAACATGATATAAATATAATTACAAGGTCTTAGTAAGATGATATTCAAATGCTTAGTTTATCAAAACATGTAATGCAATACAATGATGACTGAGAGATGAATAAACAAACTCAAAAGCTTGATGATCATCTCTGAGGTTTATAAAAAAAAAAAAAAGACATCTGGAGAATCAAGTAAAGCCAAGCTGCTTCAGTAAGATTTCATCTGGAAATATTACCAACAAAGTTGCAAACTTGTATCTGTACTTTTTGAAAATCAGTAAAGATTTGGCAGCAAAAAGACGTGAGATGTGAATCACGAGCTGAAGCCTGACGTTTGGACGGTTAGACTAAGAAAGCTTTTACTTTGCTAAAAACTATCATTCAAATGCCACGAAGCATGTGCGCAACAGATTTAACAGCAAAGCTTAATCATGTTGATCACTTATAATTGCATTATCAGATCTGATGAAGGTTTTATTGGGTAAACTCTAATATATGAGTAATAGTAAGAGCAATGCTGGCCTTGGCAAACGCCAGTAATACAGTAAGCTGAGGTTGCGCCCACAAACACATCTTGTCTCTTTCTGCCTTCCATGTCAATGAGATTTTTTGTAACCGGCCAGGACCACCATGAAGTTTCACTGGTCAAAAATCCTGTTCCACATTTCTGCGTGTTGAAATGTCAAATATGATTATGTGGCATCAGGCAGTGCTTCACATTTAGTGTGTACAGCCTTCGGAAAATTAGTATGCATGGAAATGCACTAGTTTCTAACCTCTCGGAGCATCTCGATCTTCTTTTCTCGCTTCTTTCTCTGCTCTGGACACGTAGACGGGCCCCAGATTTCATTCCCACACTGCGCTCTGTGCTCGTGTTAGAGTATTGTATTACATGAGACCTGCGCTCTGCCTGTAAACAGTATAAAAGCGCTGGAAGAGCAGTTGTTATTCTTTCACAATCCCACTCTCTCTCATCCTTTACTCAGCCTCTTTCTGTCTCACTCCCTTTCACTCTTTCCCTGTTACGCAATGCAGTTTGGCTGTCGCTAACTCCCGAGCAGAAGCAGAAGAGGGTCCAGGTCTTGCGTAAGTACCAAGTCCCCCTTTTTTCGACAACAACCCCACTTGAGAATCTCACAGAGAGATGTTCGGTGGACAATAAACCAAGTCTCACAGACGGTAAATCTGCACTGGGTCTACTTTTAATGCTCGGATCCGACTCGCTACATTTCTCCCTAAGCTTTCATCATTTCAACAACTCGCGCTCGCATCTGTGGGAACCCATAGAAATGTGCAAGACATTCATACATTGTAAAATTTCAAAATGTTACCTGTAAAATGTCATCTGTTGTACTGTATGAGCAGAAGATGTTCAAAAAACATTCTCAAAATATTAAAAAATAAAACTCCATTAAAATGAGCAATTATTTCACTGACATGGAATATTACGATGCACCTCAGATAAAAAGAAAACATTGCATCAAACTGTTACCTTGTTTTCAAAGAGCTAAAACAAACCTCTTTGAAGCTGCATAAACTCGGCCAATCAGATCAGAGCTTGATAGAACGAGAAAGTCCTTTCTAGTTATGTGTGCACCGAGCATCTGTGGGTATCAGAGCTGGTGGACGACACGTTCTGATTGGCTGGCTCTTCACTTTCCAAAAAAATGCACAAAACTGTCAAAGGGGAGCTTCTCTAAGCTATAAAAGGTACATCTTGGTATGTTCTTTACTCCTTCTAAAAGGGTACCACTCCAGTGACAACTTTTTTTTTTTTTTTCTAACAGTGTACACCAATCTTATCACTTATCTTATCATCTTTATCACTGGAACGCGTGCCCCAGAGGAGCAGTCTGTGGAGCGCCCGCCCTTGGCCCACATGCTCTGGTGCGTTGGGTTGTTTTTGGGATGGCCTGTCCTCACGCCTGTGTTTATTTACAGAGGGAGAGGCGCTGGGAGACCTCTCAGAGTCACTAAACATAATCCGTCATGCACTCGCACCGGCCTCTTCTGGAACATACACAAATGCTGACACACTTCTTACACCCATGCACTCCAAACACACTGAAGGACAAAGAGAAAAATTACTGCTATACTTCAAAAAGCAAGTGTTTTTATTTGAAAGAAAGATAGTAAAAGTAGACTTTTCTAAAGTGCTGTAACACTAGATTGTTGAGCGACTATTTACTCATTTTCTCATCTATCTGTGATTCATTGTGAGTGTATTTATACAGCGAGACAGATATATTTTGTTATTTACGTAAAATTAGCTCAGCTCCATTTGCCATATGTAACAAATTAGTTTGTGCACCCTGTAATTTTCTCAGAGATAAAAGAGCAACTTCTGTCTACAACTGTGTTAAAAGGCACAAATTATTTTGCTCTTAAACTAACAAAACAGCTGACCTCAGACGAGCAGAAATAGCAACAAAAGCAATACTGTTGAAGCGCCTTGAAATTTAGGGTGTTTACGAACCTTTTCATGACTGCGTTATTGCTTAGAGACAAAACCTCAATGTCACAGAGTTTTGGGTAACACTTCATAATAATGTTAATGGTCTTGAAATTCTACAGCAAAGCGATGATATCTCAGATCATTATTTAGTCTTGTGTAAACTCCATGTAGATAAACCTGTAAATTCTGCACAAGTATGGTAGAACCATCACATCTACCACAAAAGACTGCTTTGTAAGTAATCCTTCTGATTTATATCAATTCCTCTGGACGCCCAATATAGTAGAAACAGATTGCAACAGAAACCATACACATCTTTTCTAGCACTTTAGATACAGTTGCTCCTTTACGCTTAATAAAGGTAAAACTGTTTGACGTGGTATAATGAGCATCTATTCAATACAGTGACTAAATTAGCAAAAAATAAAGCATCAACAGGTACTGACTTTCCACAAGACCACAGCAATAATGACTGTATCCAATATTTTACTTCCAATATTAATACTATTAGAGTTACAACAGAAACTGTGCAGCTGTCAGCTACAGTATCGCATCAGATAGTGTTCTGTAGATCCCCTGAGGAAAAAATCCACTCATTCTCTACCATAGGAGATGAAGAACTGTATAAATAGGTCAATCATCTAAACCAACAACATGTATGTTAGATCCTATTCCAACTAAACTATTAAAAGAGCTACTTTCAGAAGCCATAGATCCTCTTTTGTCTATTATTAATTTATCATTGTCATTAGGATATGTCCCCAAAGCCTTCAAACTGGCTGTTACTAAGCCCCCGTTAAAAAGCCCCCAAAGATCTAGTTAATTACATACAGATCTCAAATCTCCCTTTTCTATTAAAGATACTAGAAAGGGTTATATAAATTATATTCTTTCTTAGAGAAATATGGTATCTGTGAGGATTTCCAGTGAGAATTTAGACTGTATCATAGTACTGAGATTGCTCTAATTAGAGTTACGAGTCAGCTCTATATTTCTTCTCAGCCATGTCAAACACATCAAATTGAAAAACTAACAGAATGCATAGCTGATATAAAAAATTGGATGACAAGTAACTTCTTACTGTTAAATTCTGAAAAAATAGAGGTGTTAATTATCGCACCTAATAACCCTACATGTAATAATTTAGAAGACTGTCTAACACTTGATGGCTGCTCTGTCAGTTCTTCTTCATCAGTTAGGAACCTAGGTGTG
>JAUCMT010000032.1:2445994-2461894 GCA_032357475.1 Enteromius thamalakanensis
TTCTAGTTATATTTCTGCCCTCCGAGTCTTTCGTGCCACCGAAAGAAGCTCACGTCACGCTTCACTACAGCAGCTAAAGCCGTCGAATTGTGACAGATACATTTATTGCAAAACAAGACAATTTATTATCAATTAAATCAAAGTTATCTTGACTTAAGATATTAAATAAAGCACTACAACCCGAACCCCTAACAAATAATGACAATGTTGCTGATAGAGATAAATTTGTGACATTTAGAGAACATATTGACTATTTGTGTTCCTTAAATTTATACACATTCTTTACTTTAAAAAAGTCTTTAAAAATCTTATGTTTACCATCAATAAACCTGCAGAAACCCTGATGAGGGTGAGGAAACGATGACCAAATTATGCAGGTAAACAGCTGTGGCTACTGTAGTAAAACCATTTAAATCTTTGCTTTTATCTTCCATTATATTGATTTTGAAAGTTTAATATTTAATTACAAAGGATCACTTTTTTCTTTCTTCAGATACTCTGTATTGAGTCTTGAGTCTTTTATGTGTTTTTCTCAATTAGTATTCTGACCTGGTTTTGTCTGGTTTTCCGCCGGTGGTGTGACCTGCATGAAGTTCAACAATAGTTTAGTGTCTGGAGACGCAAGGCCTCCCGTCCCACCTATCACTGGGGGAGGAAATTAACTTGTCCAGGTCGCTGGTATTTATAGGTATGTGAAAGGCTTAAATACTGTATTTTGACCCAGAAATCAACCACACGAAAATTTTCTCCTTTCTTAATGATACCCTGCTAGTGACATTTACATCATAAGTACCTTTTGGACTCAAATTGTGCTTCCACCCAGCAAATTGTGCCTTTTTTAATTACATTCTATTATTTCTGGACTATTAACAGCAGTGAGAAAAATAGGAACAATTTGATCAAATTAAAGATGTGTTTGTCAGTTGATAATGATTGAGTTGCTGGCTTGTTTTTGTTGCTGATATGACTCTGACGTAAGAGAGCTTTAACAGATGACAGGTGTTTGACAGTTCAAGGGTTACTAAGGGTTGACTGACAGAATGTTATTGTAATCATTACAAAGAACAAGAATGTTGTGTTAAAGGTTTGAACAAATAATCCAAATTAGGATATCTATCTAATTAGATACATCCACAACTAAATTATTGTATATGAAATTACAATAATTATTATGACGATTTTTAAAGTAATTAACAATAATATATATATATTATATAGTAACAACATTACTGAACAAATAATCCAATATCCTTCTCGCTTCTACATAATAATACTAATACTAATAATAGTAATAAGGTTTGCTATTAAAACCAACTTGAATACATCTAATTGTTGTTGTTATTATAAGAATAACTATAGTTGTTTTTAATTATGTATAAAAAATGTGTTATTACCATTACTAATACTACTATTAAATGATTATAATAGAATGTAATAAAAGTAGTAATAATTAATAAAATAAAATAAAATAATAATTATTATTGCTATTCTTGTTATTGTAGTATCAAAATATTTGTTATTAAATTAACGAAACAACAACAACATAATAATAATAATAATAATGCTGTTGTAGTTGTTGTTTTTCTTGTATTAACACCAACAATAATACATCATATTGTTGTTATTATTTATTACTGTAGTTGTTGTTAATGTATGTAAAATAGTAATAAACATGACAATATTCCTAACATTAGCAATGTAATAATGTTGCATTTAACAATTTATTATAATTAATAACAATAATATAAAATAAGTAATAATTATCATCATCATTATTGTTATTTATTTGTTTATAACAACAATTACAACAATAACTATTATTATTTATTTTTAATTTATAACAACAACAACAACAACAATATTTAGTATTATTAAATGTTATTTACTCATTGTTGTGTTTTTTGGGGGGGACAAATATGCACTGGTCCCTTGTGAATATGTTCTTTGAACCTTGGAACCGCAGAGGAAAAACAGCGATTTTCATTCTGTGGAAGTTTACTTGTTGACCACACTGTGGCTAAAAACGACCTTGAGGACAATCAGAGTGCAAGTGCCCCTTGAACTCTGGGTGTGTTGTTTTTCTGGTATAAACAACTAAGAAAAGTAAGGGACAAAGATTTATGTATCCTGGGGGACAGTGGTGTGTCCTGCAGGGAACTGTGGTGAAAGCTTTTGCCTCTGTCTCCCTCCCACACATTCATCAACACGTGTCACAACAGTCTTCATTTCTCCTTGTTTTTCTCATTTGAAAATCTCAGGTCCGTGGAGCATGTATTCTGTTTTAATAGATATATCTTGACTTTAAAGCTATAACTTCTTTTAGTTTTATTTCCCCCTTTTTGTTCTTTAATGGGCTTGTTTTGGTAATAAAAATGACAAATAACAGTATATTGGTTTAATCTCATATCACCTGGACACACACTGTTTGGCCTGCTATCGTAGGAAGTGGGTGAAAGGCTGTACAGTAATCCTTTAAAGCAGATACAGAAACACTCTTAGCTGCTTAACACACGTAGTAAACGAGAGGAAGTTCAGCGGGGGATGAGCCATGTGGTGATTTCAGACAGCATTAGTGCAACCATCTTATGTAACATGTTGGTCTTGTCTTGTTTAGCGACTGGCATTTCTCTAGTCCCAGTCTCTGTAAAAGCTCAACAATTCTTTGCAGCACCTTAGAACCCATTTTAACTGTATAGTGTTCTTAGTTGAGTGTACTTGTTTTTCTTGTTACGTTTTATGCTTCCTCAGGTTGTTTTATTGGTTCCAGGTTTTGTTTAGCTTGGCGTGAAAATATGCTAACCTACAGAAAAGCATTAAAAAGGGCTAGATCTGATTACTTTTCGTCTCTATTAGAAGAAAACAAACATAACCCTCTGTATCTATTCAATACAGTGACTAAATGAATGACAAATAAAGCATCAATAGGTACTGACTTTCCACAGGACCACAGCAGTAATGACTTTATGCAATATTTTACTTCCAAATTTAATATTATTAAAGATAAAACAGAAATTGTGCAGCCATCAGCTACAGTATCGCATCAGAGCAGTACATAATATGTGTTATCTTTTACTGTTATGCTGATGATACTCAGCTCTATATTTCTTCACAAAAAATTAAAAAACTAATGGAATGCATAGCTGATATAAAAAAATTGGATGACAAGTTACTACTTATTGTAAAATTCTGACAAAACAGAGGTATTAATTATTGGATCTAAAAAACCCACACGTAATAATCCCGAAGACTGTCTAACACGTGATGGCTGCTTTGTCAGTTCTTCTTCATCAGTTAGGAACCTAGGTGTGCTGTTTTATAGCAATCTTTCATTTGAAAGCCATGTTTCTAGCATCTGTAAATCTGTGTTTTTTCCATCTCAAGAACATATCTAAATTGCGTCCTATGCTCTCAACCTCAAATGCAGAAATGTTAATTCATGCATTTATGAGGTTAGATTATTGTAATGCTTTATTGGGTGGTTGTTCTGCACGCTTCATAAAAAGACTACAGCTGGTTCAAAATGCAGCAATATCAAAATCTACTGCTGGTGGCAGATCTTTTTCCTATTTAGCACCCAAACTCTGGAACAATTTATCTAACACTGTTCGGGAGGCAGGCACACTCTGTCAGTTTAAATCTAGATTAAAGACACATCTCTTTACTCTGACTTACACATAACACACTTATACACATTTATTAATCAGATCCATTAAAGGATTATTTGGCTGCATTAATTAGATCAGCCGGAACCAGTAACACTTCTCTTAACACACCATTCATTGGAAATATGAACACCTAGATGCCGTGTGGACAGATTGCCGGAACCAAATCCACACACACGCACACTGTAAGTCCTTTGCCCATTCTGACATGCGCTTAAAATTGAACTGGAAATTAGGTGCTGGGCGTCAGGCCAGAGAAGAACTGGCCCCAACTAAGCCTGGTTTCTCCCAAAGTTTTTTTTTCTCCATTGTCTCATGGATGAGGTTTTGGTTCCTCGCTGATGTCGCACCTATTTTCTAATGATCATAGCCGTTTTTGATTACAGAGACCGTCTCTGTATTTGATAAATAAATAGTTTAATCTCGTCACTATTTGATAATGTTGAGTGCTTTGCTACAATCTGTATTGTTAAAAGCGCTATATAAATAAAAGTGATTGATTGATTGATTGATTGATAATAACTTTATCCACGTGCATTACAACATTATATGGCGCTTAACAAATGATCAAGTATGGTAACCTGATTCATGCATTTTCAAAAACATTCCTTCGCTTGGCGGTAAAAGAATGACTGATATGTTAAGCATAATGCTTCTTAATGATATATTAGTGAAAATGAGTCTGAATCAGCGACTTTACCACAGGGTCAAATGTGAGCCATCTGTCACAGACTGCAGTCATTCTTCATTTCGAGTAATATTTATGTTTATGTTAGTATGTGTAATGTACAGGAGACAATGTATATTTACTCAACTAACTAGTCATCCTGCTATACATTCACTGAATTTATCCGTAAAGTGATTAAATAAACACATGTCAAACACTGTACCAACTTATGCAATGATTAATGCTCTATAATAAATCAAATGAAGCAGTCTATTTGGAAACTAGAAACTTTTTTTTCCAAATGTACTGTGCTGAACATGTCATTAGAGTGCATTTCTATAAAAAGTTAAATATTACAAAACAAATCAGTGAATAAGCCAATATGAGACTGCACTGTATTTTACAGTTACACTTACTAGCATGCATATTACTAGAAAATTTGCCATTTTATTTGTGCTTATTGAAGGAAAAGTCATAGTTAACAAGTGTAACTTATTCTAAAGTGTTACCAATCAAGTAATCTAATTTCTTTTATGACGACATAAATGAAAGCAACAGACAACATGAACCACATTCATATGCTGTTTCTGCATCTAAAATTACAGTGCAATCACGAGTTGCATGGAGAAGACACTATGAACTTTAAAGGCTATGTTCAGCTGTTTTTGCTCAATGACTCACTGTCATTTTTTTAACAGGTTAGGTGTGTTAGTGGCAAAAAAATACAGCACTGATATCCAGTGCAAACAGAGAGCATACTTCAGCAAGCACTCAAAGTTCATATATACTAAGTCATATGCTCTTGAACAGCATAAACCACACAAAGTCATAAAACGGCTGCAACATAAACCATTTCCTAGAGCCTGGTCCCGGTGCACAGAGGCAGCCTTGTGTTCCTGTGCATTTAGTCACAAGGGAGCTCTGTACTGGGCTCCGAGAGACCTGCATTTACAAACAGACCGGTGGGGCCACGGTATGTTAGCATTTATGCATGCATGGACATTTAATACCACAGCGAAAACATACAGACCTGTTGAGCTGTATGGGACATAAGGTTTAATGGACGTTCCTGCAGGACGGACGATATTTGAACAAGCTGGTTTGTTTCTTTAATAACGGAGCAGAATAATCTATATATCAAGAGAGCGGCCGTAAATAATTGGTGCTGTATATGTGTTTGCTGTTGGAAATTTCCCTGTGTGAATGATGTACGAGCAACATTATAGCTAATAATAAAGCAATAAAGTTGAAACTGGATGCAATTTGGTACAGCTCTTAAAAAAAAGATGAGAGTAAGAACCTGAAAACATTGTAGAGTCTGGTTTCAACAGGGAACCTTTTAAAGAGTACACTTTTGTACCTATTAGGTTAAAATATGTAAACTTTAAGTACTAATATGTACCTTTAAGCTCCAAAAATGGAGCTCATATACAATCATGTACCTTTTGAAAAGATACCACGCCAGTAACAGCTTTTGTTCCTTTATTACTGAGAGCATACTATTCAAATGCTTGCCATTAATATTATTTCTTGAGCAGCAAATCAGCATATTAGAATGATTTCTGAAGGATCATGTGACATTGAAGATTGAAAATTTAGTATTCTGTAAATACTGTATTTTTTATCTGATAAATGCAGCCGTGGTGAGCAGAAAAGACTTCTTTTAAAAAATGTTATTCGCACCAAATTTTGAATGGCAACTTTTCAAACAATCAACTGAACCAAAATATTTCCACTGTCCTTTAAAACTTCATGTGACATAGAAAATAAAACACTGACTGAATAGTTCCAGAGTTAAATTTGAAATAGAACAAGTTCTGACTTCTGGTTTTGACTCTAATGGCTTTGACAGCTTCATATTCTTTCCCTTACAAACTACATTTCTGATGGCTTTCCAACTAATTTGTGCTTTTCTGATTATTTTCCTTTTCATTACTAAACTCTGATTCTGATTCTGTTTCTGATTCTAATTCTACAACCTCCCAAGTGTCTTCTTTCAAAGATCGTTACGCCTGCAGTCCAAAAGGTTTGACAATGTGCAGAAGTGTCAATGTGCAGATTAGCGAATTAAATCTGTTGAAAACAAAGGTGGTTTTCGCATTTCAGGTTTCCAAAATAACCTCTCAGTGAACAGTTCTTAAAGAATCGTTTCTGTGAAGAACAACTGAATCATTTTAAGAATCTTTTTGCTCAACACTCTTTCAAATTAAGGTTCATAATTGAGTTTTTCAAGGAAACTTTTTCAGTTTAAAGTGTCCCTCTTCTGGATATTTGTAAATGATCTTTCATGCATTGTGTAACCGAGCTGTAAGTGAATGAAAACACCCTGCAAAGTTTTCAGTCTGAAAGTGCACCATGTATATTGTCTCTCAAAAAAGAGTCAACTCAGAATAATTTAAATTAGTCATCTTTAAAACAAATCCCAAGTCGTTTCTATTGACATCGACATGAAACATTAGCATATTGCCGCCCACTTGTTGGAAAATGCAAAATGAAAATGCAAATACCTTATTTGCCACAAGGTGCCGCTAACACTGTAAACAAAGCTGCACTGCGCTCACAAACACTGCTTTATCAGGCAGTGCAGATTAGCATCATGCAAAGGAGGGGTTTAAAGGCAAGTAAAGTAAAAATAAATGCATATTATAAGACAATGAAAATGTTTTTGACCTTGAGTTGTCATTGGGACTCCCAAAACCAAAATAATGCACCTTTCATTACCCATAATAGATGTGCTTTAAAAGAGTTGTTTCTAAAGAACATTCCAATAATCTGAAGAATCTTGTCCAACTGAAAGGTTCAAAGCATATTAAATATTCTTCAAGTAACCCTAGATTCCAATTAAGAACCTTAATTGGAAGTCAAACTGTTCCGTGGAGGTTAAAAGTTCTTTGAGCAACCACAGATGCCAATAAGGAATCTTTTTTTTTTTAAATGGCGTAGCATTTTCTCCTGATGCTTTATAGACACCCAAACCAGAAGACAATGTAACATTGCACAAACTTTTTAAGCTCATCGATCACAAGTTCTCTGCTGAACCCAGGAGGCACTGAGGAACCTTTATTTTTAAGAGCACATGAGATGGGCTGGAGGTGGGGGTGCAGGGAGAACCTCTCCAGTGACTCCAGCTCCACACCCCAGCAACAGTGGGTCTCAGGGTGGAATTTTCCATGGAGCATGTGGCACGGTGCGGAGTAAACGCACACTCCTCTCTAGTTTAAATAGTGCTGTGTGGGCTCTGCCAGCGCTCTGTCTCCGCTTGAGCCCCACTCTATCTCTCTTTCTCTCTCTCTCGTGCATATTTGTGTGCCTTCCAGTGCCACTTTGCCCTGCAAGCGATTCCTGGCGCCCAACCAAATAAGGCAGATGAGCATATTAGCCAACACATCATTCAAAACTCATTTCCAGGAAAAAGTTAACTGCATTCTATATGGTTATTATCTAGTCTTCTTTCTTTTCTATTTGCTCATTGTTCTTCTGCCACACTTTGGCTCCGCTCCAAAATCTGCACTGTCTACATAGGCAGCTGCCTTCAAAGGATTCTATCTGAAATGGAATCTCATAACTGACCGATTTGGAACGCTCCTCATAGGCTTTAAATAGCACTCCTCACAGGAAGTGCACAGGATGCTTGACTCGCAATTGATTTCACTACAAATGGGTGTTAGCATGTGCGCTAAGCTAGCGTCATCAACACAAAGCTCACAGCGAACAAATATTTGACAATACTGTCCATTTTTAGTTAAACTAACCTGTTTTAGTGAGTATTTGTAGAGGGTGCAATGGCGGTTTCAATTTATTCTCATCTTAACCACTAGAGGGAACAAAAACTCACCGCAGCACTTTCCTAAACATCCGCATTGAAGTGCGCATACGGAAATTCGACAGATCTTTAATACAATCACATGCAGCAACACAAACCTGATTCTGTACTAATTTAATCTATTAATGTTATGGAGTTACGTAGCAAATGAGAATCAATATAACTGCAGAATATATCTTTTCTCTGATGTTCAGCTTTTTTTTTTTCTGATGTTCAACTATTTTTTAATGACTGAAGATACATAAAAGTATGATATTTGTGAATTTAAAATTTTGTAAAGGCACAATAATTGATGTGATAATTAAGAGATGGTTTTTCTTTTGTTGACAAGACATAGTTTGATTTATATTGCTATTATTATTTATTAAATTAAATCAGCATATTTATAATGATATCATTCAAATGATATTAAATGCTATTTATAGAATAAATAACCATATATCAAATTAATCAAATATTTATTCTTACTACTGTAAAGCCATGTTAAATTATTACCTTTACTCTTTTAAGATATTTGTCCTGTATTTTTAAAATAAACGTTTTATTGACAGTAGCGATGACAGATTTATTGAAGAAAATAATATTTTTCTATTTATCAAAATGCCTGATGAAGGTCTTTTTGACCAAAATGTTGCCACTTGACTTTTTCTAAATAAAGGGAAAATAACAGTGAGCAGATTTTATTTTATTATTGTTATTATTGTTTAGTATTATCTGATGTATTTTTTTTTATCTTGCACTTGGCCAATGTGCTTTGAATGTGCATACTTTGACTTATTAACTTTTTTATTTATCAATATAAATAAATTGTTTATAAAAAAAAGTCATAGTTTTGATAAGTATTAATGCAAAAATACTGTTACTGGTGAGCCTTTTGTCACAAACCTCTCGAAAACCTCTTTTATGACCTGTAATGCCTCCAATAAAAACTCTTTTTCTGCAGTCATAGAGTACAGTAGTAATGAAAATCACCTTCTCATTAATGTTTTCCTTCTGCCCTGTTGTACCCTAATCAGCTTTTCGGTTTCGCTTCGCTTGAGCTCATCGCAATGCATTCTGGGATTTCAACATCCATTAGGGATACACGAGATACTGCTTTAAACCTGTGGCAGACAATTCACAGGTATCACAATCCGAACGGGTCATTCTGTACTCGTACGCTCAAGTTAAAGGCAGTCGTCCAAGACAGTGAATCTAATCACCATACAGGCAAAAGTTCACTTCAACATTGAACAAAGGCTTCAATGCATTTAGCGTATAAAAAACAGCACAGAGAATTGAATTAGATTAGAAAGGGTGATGTATATTATATGACTGCCTACATGTAGCATATACTTTATTCAAGGGAGTGTGCCTACAATGTCTTAAAATGTTAACTACGTAGGCAGCTCATTAGGATTTGGAACGGAGCCATTATGATCTAACCCACAATCTGAAAGTTCAATTTTAAAATAATCTGCGTCGAACGTTGACACAGGATTATTTATATCCTGTAAATGCTTGCTGACTGGGGCTGGAGCTGTGCCAACTCTATTCATATTTGAAGCATTTATACAGCAGGCAGTGCCAAGAATAACATTTAACGCAAAATTTACCTCGGGGCATAATTTATTTTTCTTTCAAGATGTATACTCACATGTGATCTGGGAACTGAAAACGATTACATAATTAATGGCACAATAAGGACATTTAAAATCATTATTTGCTTATGAAGGCCTGACTTTCAAGAAACAGTGGGGTAGTATTTAGGTACACTGAGAAGCATTATTTAAAAGCAGTGTGTGTGTGTGTGTGTGTGTGTGTGGAGGCAAAGAAGGAGAATAACATTCTAGAACCAAAAGTACTGTAACACTGACCTGCTTGGTAGCTAAAAGGGAACATGAAATATTTTTTAAATGATTTGACCAGCAAATTAGCGTAAATGATGTAAAGACGCTGCAAACAGCTGCACAAATATTGATCAGGGTAGAGACCACACTACAGCCTATGATGTGGCGGCTGTGGCTTACTGGTTGAATTTGTTCTGTAACTGAAAGATTGTGGATTCAAACCCATCAGAGGAGTGCCGAATTGCCAATGCGCCCTTGAAAAAGGAGCCTAACCTCAGGTTGCTCCAAAGGGGCTCTAATATGTGTATTAATGACAAAGTAGTCTTTTAAAATGTAGTCTAAAATAATCTGGCAAGAACATCTTAGTTCTTGAAGAGCAAAGTAAAACCATGCCATCTCACATTTGACATGAGGTTCACATTAGACAACAATTGGATAACGAGTACTCCAGGCTACAGCCATCGAACTCTATTTTTTAGTATAAATTACAAATGACAAAATAAATTATATAAAACACAAAGCAAGAGGACTGATCTGCAGCACACTTTTAATTGTGGGCTCAGAGGATTGAATTATCTTTCGCTGGTTATTTGATTGAAATTGGCTTCAACAGTGGCATCAGTACTATGCGGGTGGAGCGGCTGTGAAGGGGCTTGGAAACATGCCACAATGTTATATGATTTTGCTAGATGCCAGTTTTGGTAAATGCTGTGCCAGTTTTTTATTTGGAAAGCTCTACGTAGACACATAGTACATTTATGCATTTAGCAGACGCTTTAATTCAAAGCAACTTACTACAAGAGATGCTAAAAATCTGTAAATATTCTATATGTGACCCTCGACCACAAAAACACACAAGGGTCCTTTTATTTCATCTGAAAGCTGAGTGTGGCTCCATTGATGTAGCTGTTTGTTAGCACAGGACAATATTTGGCTGAGATTCAACTATTTGAAAATCTGTAATCTAGTAGTGTAAAAAAATCAAAATATGAAGAAAATCGCATTTTAAGTTGTCCAAATACTAATCAAAAATTTATTTTTTATATTTTTTTGTAGCAATGTACTAAATATCTTCATGGAACATGTTCTATACTTAATATACTTATGATTTTCGACCTTTTTGACCCACACAATGTACTGTTGGCCTTTTCTACAAATACATCTGTGCTGGTTATGACTGGTTTTGTGCTCCATGGTCAAAAATATGATCAGATTACCCAATGCAGTGCTGGTACTTTGTTAGGTATAGAGGTGCCTTGAGAGGTTCAACGCGTTCGTGACGAATAATAATGTTTTTATGCATGCTTATTTTCCTTTTTTTAATTTAGAGTGGCAGGGAGCCCGTCAAGTGTTTACGCACCGAGGCCCATAAAGCACTGAGGTAAACTAAGCTCGAAACAAGTTTTCAGTTATACCATTACCCAATCCCACCCCCAAAACACTGTCGAAACACTCACTTTCTGCAGGGTAGAAGGGCTGCATGTCAATCTTGTGCACTTCTTTGGCGTAGTACTCCTCCTCGCTGCGCTGTCTCTCGCAGGTGGCCGCTCGCTCGTTGGCTTTTTCCTGCAGCAGGTCCCGTGTGCTGTTATAGATGGCGATGATGTCCCGGGACACCTCCTCGGGCTCGGGATAGATCTCGGGAGGACTGCTCAGCTTGAGTTTACTGAGGATCTGACCGCGGATGGCCTCGATCCGCTTCTTTTTGAACTGCTCCATGTCCAGAGTGCTGCATGTGGATAGACTGACGGCCACTGTGGCTAAATCCAAGGTCAGAAGGAGACTCAAGACGTACCAGTTCATTTTGTGCTTTTGTTTTCGAAGCTGAAGCGAGTTTGAAAATGCTAATTAATGAATGAAGTGACGCAGAAGCCCAATCATTTCGATTTAACTTTTTGCGCACGCTATCATAAATGGCAAACGTCTCTGTTTATTGTATCTGCAAATCCATCCGAGGTGCCAACGCGAAATGGTCTGTCAGATCCGTTATATGCGAGAGAGAAACTAAGCTCTTCATTCCAAATCACTTTATAGCAAGTGCACAGAGTCGCGGGGCGCTAAAAGAGCCATTGAATTGGCCATCAAAAGTTTCTGCTTCGCAAAGCTCTCGTTTTGACAGACGCGTCGCCTGCGGGCTTTTTGCGCGCACCTCCACCGCATCAGAGCGCCGCAAACTCTCTCCAAAGCGCCGCTCAATCACGCCTCCCGCTCGCCCTCGCTGTGTGAGAAGATGTGGAAGGTCCAGGAAAAGCCTCAGCTCACTTCGCAAGGCGCATCGCCTTTCCTCCTCCTCGCGTTTGGCACCAGCAGATGCTGAAGAAAATGAAGCTGACAGGGTCTCGCGCGTCCTAAAGTTGCCTGACGGAGAAGAAAAGTACGGAGCGATGGTATAATCTAACGCAAGAGCAGGCAAAAGCTACTTCCTTTTCGGTTTACGCACTCCTCTGTTCCTCCTGGTGGAAAACAACGGCCCCTGTGCCAGCGCACACATGCACATCTGAAGGCAGCCGGTTGGAGAGACACATTTATATAGGACTGACTTCACCACGTGGTTGTGGTCATCACGGTGAGTCCGAGGGATTCGTCAGCGCGAGGGTTTACCAAGCGCTTCGGTGTAAATATCTCAGCGCGTCGTTTCTCTTCAGCACTGCGGCCAGGTCCTAACGCCCACTGGGTCCTTCCACTCTGGCACGACCGGACTAAACTGAACCTCCCCGAAAGAAAGGAAGAACCACATCATAAACCACAAAACTAGGAGGAATTCGAGGGGCCAGGGTCCTTACAGACCACTTCACCTACGCTAAAACGCTAGCGATCATTTATAGCGCCAGGTAGCTATATATAAACTTTAGCATATTGTTCAAAAAGTCAAGATGACGATGGGGGTGAATGAGGGGGAAATACTATGCGCAAACAACATTAGAAAAGATATTGGGTCATTTGAAAGTTTGTAATTACACCTGAACTGAAGGATTTCAAGCATCATATACATAAAATAACACGTAGAAGATTTAATTAATCAAACTATGGCTACATTTCTATGGTTTTCAGTACAAAATCATGTTAACAGCATTGACATTTCAGCATCAAATTACTAACAATAAAATACTGTCACCTCTCACTGTCTTCAATGTGAGATATCCATTATGCAAGCATGGATGAAAATTCAGACCTGAAAATCCCTGCAGCGTGGTACAGTTAATATGTAGAACCTTTATAAATGAAATTAAATGAGACTGAGAAGTCTCAGCACAAAACTACCCATCGAATCGGCCCTGTTATCTTCATTTAGTATACTGAAGAAAAAATTAATAAATACAAATAGTAGCTTATGGTATTCCTCCTGTTATGACACAGGCAGCTGATAAGGAATGGGAAAGCGAGTCCAGCTGTTGCATCAGTGCTTACAAATCTCGCTGATAACGCTTTCTGGGAGGCTGCTACAAGTCGGTCGATCACAGATTCTCTGTGTGCAACACGAAACGGCAAGCATTTTCCACTCTTCCTTCATCTCCCTCGCCGCACCTGCTTGATTTACTTTTCCAACCCTTGAGCTTCTGCTTTAAAAAAAAATCATAATTTGCCAAAGCCTTTTGTACCCGGCCCACACTCCAGTAATCTATCAGGAGTGACAGGCTCTCAGATGGCTCTACCCACTGCTGTAAACCAGATGTTACCAACAAAGACAGATGTGAGACTGCCTGCAAGCACAGGAGAAAAAGGTCAGGGATGTGAGGGAATAAACCAAATGATATTAAGTGTGGTTAAATTGCACAATAATTTTATTAAACGGCCCACCTGACTGTTCTCACAATAGCTTGCCGTGACTAAAGAACCGAGGATTTTGAGATGAGCAGTGAGGGAGCGACAGAGGAGCTCGGCCCATTCTAGGCCGCTGTGTCAACATGCCCTGGATAGGGCGGGCATTCCTGAGCGACAGGTCAGTGTTGTCGTGACTAATGGGAGTTTGACGTTGGCCAAAATGAAGTGCTTGTACCCTCAGAGGGTGATAGCGTACCCTCTCAGACACTGGGTAAATATATCTCAACTGGGTGTGTACACATAGCTCGACAGAGCGATAAAGAGAAAGTCTAGAATCAGCACAACTGTCATTCCGGCAGGGCTGCACCCTTCAAGGTCAAAGGTCATCTACTGGCAGGCCTCCAACTAAAGAGGCC
Source organism: Enteromius thamalakanensis (assembly GCA_032357475.1). NCBI lineage: Eukaryota > Metazoa > Chordata > Actinopteri > Cypriniformes > Cyprinidae > Enteromius > Enteromius thamalakanensis. The sequence continues at coordinate 2,460,154 of JAUCMT010000032.1, forward strand.
TACGGTGAACCTCTGATAAAACCTCCTAATGAGCTCAAAAGAATGAAACGTACCATGCATTTCAGTTTTACATTTAGTGTCTTCTCCTAGAGGTCAGAAAGTCAACCCAACTGTAGGTCATTGCACTACTTTGACAGCAGCGCCACCCGATGGTCAACTAAAAAGAAATCACAAAAGCCAATGGAATCCAAACCTGCTCCATCCTGCATCAGTATTCATCAAACACCCTTAAACCAGCTCATCAAGGCTTACCCTGAAAGGAGTCCAATCCACCTCGACTTTATCGCTTGCACTACGAACAATGGAGTGCCGAAAAAATGATTCTCTATGGCAACAGCATCCAACGAAAAGAGAAGTTTAATTCCTAATCGCTTTTTAATTTAGAGGTGAAGACTATAAATGATACCAGGGCAAAACAAAGCAAGCTAAAGTATAATAGTTCAATCAAGGTAAAGCTTCAAGCATAAAAGGTTCATGGTTCTAATATGATTCAATATGATTTAGTGTCTATTTCAGTGTGCATTTATTCTATTATATTTGTAAGAATTAAAGAAGACCAAATAAATTGCGAACAACTTGTGTTTAATTTTCAGCTGTGATATTTACGTCATGCATCACGTACTAACCTGGCAACCTTCCATTTCACACAATGCCTTTCATTTTCAGAAAGTGTGATGATGAAGAGATTTACCTGATTTAAACTGACTGACCTGCAGTCCTGTGAAACTCCTCTTTGCCCAAAAAAATGAATTCTCAAAAAAAAAAACTAAAAAGTAAGAGTTATGCACACTTTCTTTAACGCTCTGCATACAGCAGCCTTACTAACATGCTCTGCATTTCCAAGGTTTTATAGAAAACTACCGTTTTAAAAATGATTCAGTTCAGTTGATTCCTTGCAATGTGTTGAAATGTGGAGTGCAAAAAAAAAAAAGCTTTTCCTGCTAAGAATTTGTGCTTGCTTGTTTTTAAACAAAATATATGAACATTCTTAAATCAAGATGCATGAAATGATTTATTTAGCAAAAAACACTGACAAACATCTATATACAGAAAAAGAGCACAAAGGTTTGGCTAGATGTGCAGCACGCATCAACTCTCTCCAAATATACCCTGCTTTACCAGGAACCCCTGGTAAACCAACACAAAGGTCAAGGTAACATTACAGATAACAGTCTCTGCCATGATCCACACTCTGAGAGTCTTCTCTCTCGGCGCAGGGTCTGTAAGAACACACGTGTGTGCAGTAGTGATGGATCAGTCTGATTCACTGCTGTAGTCTTCGCCAGGCTCAAGCTCGTCTCCTCCTCCCTCACGCTCTTCTTCACTCTCCTTATCCCAGTCCTTCATAGACGTGCCCATCATAAAATCATCCCTCAACACGCTCCAAGACGAATTCTCCGCTTTCACTTCCACGGGCTGCTAATATCAGAAAAGAGTTACAAGAATCAGTCACGTGAATCACACACTGTGACGCTGGGCCTGTATTTCGTACATTAATGAGCCACATGTGAACAGTGCCACCAAGTGGACAATGACTGAAATTAAGAAAAAGTAAAACATCAAGGCATTTCTTCAACATGAAGCCTACAGGATGCTCGAAAGTAGAGCTGGGCGGTATGAGCAAAAATTTATATCACGGTATTTTTCAAAATTATATCGGTGTCACGGTATTTGACGGTATTTTTTTTTTCATTCATGACTAGATGACAACATTTACATATGATGGTTGTTTGATCAACGT
>JAUCMT010000032.1:2461994-2501244 GCA_032357475.1 Enteromius thamalakanensis
CTTTGTGTTCCCGACGCTTTGTACGCATACACTCACCGGTATTGCGGTATATGAAAAATGAATATCATAAAAAAAAAAAAGAACCGGTATTCGATATGAAAAGGTATACCGCCCAGCTCTACTCGAAAGTCATTTTACATAAACTGAATCTTATAATTCAATAGTACATAGACATCTTTAATAGCAAAAGCCAAGAACAACATGATTTCTGATTATCTTTGACATTTTACGGGAAGAACAAGTCATTTTAATAGACAATTTGATTAACAATGCTGTTGTTTTGAAATGAACAAAAATGAAATTCACTTGTGTGTATTACTGCTTCAAAAAAATAGAATATTCCATTTTTCCAATAAGGTAAAAAGCAGAGTTTAGCATTATTTATAAACTATTATAATATTAATTAGTATTTTGAATTGGTTTGGGATTTTTTTTGCAACTTTTCAACACATTTTGTTATGCACTTCCATCATTTTAGTTAGTTTAAATTAGTTTCAAATACTTTTTAAACTCTATTTAACTATAATAATTAATTAATTAGAATTTATTTAGCCTTAAGAATTTGAATACTTCAATAATACAGTTAGCAAAATAATAAGAAAATAAATAATAAATATAAACATGAAAATAATAGATAATAAAATAATAGTTCATAACAACACTGGTAAGTTCTCACACTTTGACTAAAGCAAGAAAGCTGTGCTGCGTGAAAGAAAAGTAATCTCACCACTTTCTCTTTTTTGATGGCTGGTTTTTGAGCCACATCTGCCCCTCTCAAGACATCAATGAAGTCCTTCTTAGTCACTGAGGAGAGAATCTTGGACTTTTTTCTCTCTGAACCCCCAACTTCCTTTATCCTCTCATCCACATCCTTCTGATGTTTCTTCACAGCGTTAAACAACTGCACCACACCTCTGCAGATATCACACAACACACAATATACTACAACGGACTGAAAAAACAAATAACAAGGGAGCTAAACGGCTTGGATAATTATCCGGAGCAAAGGTAGATTGAATGATGATACCTGGTAGCAATTTTCTGTAGGTTCCTCTCATGCTCTCGGTCTCGAACCACATTAGTCTTCTCTCGACACATGTTCTCCCATGCTCGTTTCTTATCGGTCTGTCAATTAAAAACATAAAAAGAATGTAAATGCATGTAGGGGTCGGCCTCTTTAATTACATGCAATGAAGAAAAAGTTAATTTGATTTAAAATGTTTAGAGTTCATGCTGTGTATTAAACATCATTCACAAACGTAGAACAAGCAACATCTACATATGCTCCAAGATATGAAGAGTTCGTTTGCACAAACAGATAACTCGGATCATTTTCAAAAATCACGTTTTTTCATTGTGCATTTTAATTCATCTCAATCAAACTGACACAATAGCATAATAAAAAAAAATAATCATAAACTCTTATTTTATTGACTATTATTTATTATTTTTGTTGACTACATTAATCATTTAACTATATTCCTCCCTATATTTATTGTCTTTTTAACAAAAAAAAAACAAAAAAAAAAACACACTGGGTATGTTTTCTTGCAATTCATTACAGCCCTTATAAGCACAATATCAAACATTTTACCACTTAACATAAATAAGTAGCTTTTTGCAGAAATCTTATATTTCCTGCCGTTTGTCTGTGTATGTGTGTCATACGTTTACCTGTTTCTTTTTCTCCAGACGCAGTTTCTTCTCCTTCTCTTTGATCTTGTCCAGCTCTTTGTTCTTCAGGAGGATGCTGGGTTTGCTGTCTGGCGTTTTCTTCCCCAGGATTTTGGCCATGGCGTCAGCCCAGCCGGCGTTGGGATTTTCCGCAGCATCTCCATTCTGTTCTTCTTCACTCTCTCTATTCTCATCACCACTGTCTTCTACATCACTTACCGCATCAGATCGCTCCTCATCACTTCCTGCTCCACTCTCTCCATCATTACTGAGGCTGTCATCAGAAACTCCCAACTCCTCCTCTGATCATTCACATCACACATAAAATATATTTCATACATCGATTCCATATAAATTTATGAACTTAATAAATTCATGTTTCTTCCCCAAACACCTTAATTTTAAAAGTGAGGACATGTACGCGAAAACGTGTTTTTCTTTTTCTTAATTTATTAATCTAAAGGCTCTAATGCTTGAAATCTGCTTGTGTAACTTTATGTACGTCAAGTTGCGCCAATAGCGTTAACGTTAAGTTATATGTAAAGACAGCAAGACTCTTAGTATTTACCCCTAACAGTTCGATTTTCAGGACCCAGTTACAATTAACCGATATAACAGAAGCGTACCATTCTTAACAAAGACAACAAGTCTGATAAATGTAAAAACAAATCACTAATTATTGCAAAGAGGACTGTTTTACATTTCTGAAGCAAATACGAGACTAAGTTGGATCACTGTAAAATATCCGTCTATATCGAACATACGTATTAATCTTTTGATTAACGGTTAATTATACGCACAATGGCATCATAATTTGACAGAAAAACAGTTTCATTTCTCACCATCTCCCTCTTCAACAACGACATGTGGCTTCTTCGTGAGCGTCGCCATCTTTACTGATATTTACGAGTACTTTCTAAACAGTCCGTGTGAAACAAGAGGCGCTCGGGAAAGGTTCCGCGCCTGTTTAGTTTGGGTGTGCTCGTGCTGTCCTGTCCCAAATAATGCTGCTGCAAAATAAATAAATAAAAAACAAATAAACAAAACAAACTCTTTCTAAGAAGATGGGGACTCTTGATAAGAACAATGGATCTCTGGGAATCAGTGTTTAAGCTACATTCATTCATACAAACTGATCAGGAGAGTTTCTATATCTAAAGCTCTACTGGGGCACAGGCCCATCACTTTTTCTCGAAAGCCTGCTGCGTGCAAAACAATCCACTCAAAGTTCACATTGGATTCTGCTTGTTTGTGGTATTTCTAGCAAAATGTCTGTTCTGCTGTCTAAACGACAAGGTACTATGTGTGTAGATCAGTGCCTGGTTTTTCAAAAGGATAATTAATCCGGATAAAATTTATCTGGATTTGGTAATCCTTTTTTTTTTTTTTCTCAAACAAGAGAGGAAATCACAATGTAGAACTAGATATGTAAAGAGCAACAAGTAGAATAGCCAGTGTGGGGTCAAAATAAGTTTATTTTTATATGAAATGAAAACACACACAATTAAAAAAAAAACTAAAAACAAGAAAAACACAACCCCATCCTCTTTCAGCAGTCCTACAACACAAGCACTGTACATGGAGGATATTTATAACAAGTTTCAAATTTAGATGTATTGATTTAAAAAAAAGACTTAATGTCAAATACTCCACAATAATTTCAGATTTCCTCATCTGATGTGGAAACCAGCTTGTCGGAGCGTAGCCTTTAGGAGACAGATCTCAAGTCTGGCCTTGTTTTGCTGCAGTTTGGTCAGAGTCAGTTGCTCTCTTCCAGACCAAGCTGTGCTTCACTGCCCTTTCACTCTCTTTTTGCAGAAGTGCCTTGTAACCATCATCTTTGTTTGATGAAGGGCGCTTCAAGCCTTTCCTCTGAGATCCTATGGTAACTACCACTGGCTCAACCAATGAGGATCCAGCTTCTTCCTCAGGAACAGAGCTGAAATTCAATATAAATACTGTATGCTCTCTAGATCAGCCTCAGGAGGAACTGGCAGATTCTCCTCCTCCTCCTCAATCCTAGGTTCGCCTTCCCCTACAACACCTTGAATACCATGGAGAGCTTCTGACTTCTCAGCTCCATGATGTCGATGACCACATCTGTGTAATCTCCCCTCTTAAAGGGCTTGTTGCCTGTTTGTGGGTTTTTGGCTTCAGCATGGTCCGTTGTTGCCCAGGCCTTAAGATTCTTAAACGGCAATTTGATTTGGTCTCTGGTCCTCTTCTGGCCAGATTCACATTTTCTGTGATTAAAATCCAAACATCATTTTTCTTTTTGTTGGTATCCTTAGCAGAATTAAAACTTTCCCACTATTGTTTCATAATGGCACCAAACACTATGGGTAGATTGACACCTAGTGTCAACACACATCTCAAGTTTTCAACACACTAGTTATTTGAAGCAGTGCTCCGGAGCATTGCTTGAAATTAGGCTGTCACGTGATCTGTGTAAATTAAGCTTCGTTACCTTACTGATACGTCACGCTGGACTCAAACACAAAGCCCATGGTGTACTGTCCCATACCCGCTATCCATATCAATATAATCATTATATTCAATGTCATGCCAATATGAACGTTTTTATTATTATTATTAATTAGGTGTTTTATTGCTTATAAAAAAAATATTGCTATTAAGAAATTAATTTTAAATGTCTGTTGTATGTATGTAAATCAAGGTGATCAATTACTGTTCTCAAAAAATAATAAAAGTCTTTTCTCAACTACAAACTTGTTTGCTGCTTGTAAACGGCATCCTATCAAATGCCGTCCTCAGCTTTTTTGGTAACGACATGGAAAATACACGCAGGGACCCCGTTTTCAAGTGTGGGAACACTTTAGTCTGGACACTCCTAATAAAGTGTCATGTTTAATATGTGATCAAACTTTATCTTACTTAAATAACAAATCAGTAATAGCATAATCACAGTTTTAAATACATTTTCTAGAACAACCTTAGTATTGCATTTGAATAAGTCTATCAATAGCCTGTTTATCATATTCATGTAATTCATACTGACCTTTATACAGATAATTGTAACTTTTTCTATCTCTGTGAGATTCTGGATAGCCGGGTCAGTGAAACACAACTGCATCATAGCAGTAATGCTGATGCCATCATACAGATCAAGAGATACCTCAGTGACGCACACCTCGCTAGAAGTGAGGACCCTCTCAAATACTGGCATCCCCATAAAGAGTACCCCCATCTATATGCTTTGGCCGGAAAGTATCTAGCTATTACAGCCACATGTGTTCCATGTGAACGAATATTTTCAAAAGCTTGTGATGTAATAAACAAGACACTTAAGTTCCAGCACAGCAGAGCAAGTAATAAATTGTCATAGAAGGGAAAAGACAAGTTAGATGTGATTAGACATGAAGAACAGAAAGACTTTATTCTTGTACTGTGCAAAAAAAACTATGAAATTTGGAAACCGTATCACTGCACACACACACACCACCATTGTCCTAATGACAACTGTTTATTAAATATACAAATAAACCATCACAATGACATCATAATGAACAAATCATCTAAATGACACAGTTGATGTAGTAACTTTTATTGGCCACCAGTAGAGCACTGTCTCAAAATCTTCGAAGCATCAACACAGTTTGTTGTAAAAGCCTCACATCCCTACCGAACACCCTCTAGTAGTGCTTTGGTTTCAGCAGCAGTGCAGTTACAGCTTCTTGAGTCCATGGTTCCGTTGCTTTACTATAGTGAACATTGTTCATCATTTATAGGTCTTGGGTCCTATTGCCTCAATTGAACACAAGCCAAAACCTGCCACCACCACTTTGTCAGGAGAGGATACCGTCAAAGGGTGTATGTTGAACGTACCAAGCCACTGGAGCAATACACCACTGAGGAGCTGCGTGTCCTTGTGAATACCTTGTGAACCTTCTCAGGCCAAAACTTCAACACAGAACCCAAAGGAGTCACGGTCTGTCTGTGGAAGACCAGATCCTCATTGCTCTCCGATTTGTTTTTCTATCAAGTTGTTGGTGACTACATAGGAGTGGTGAAATCAGCTGTGTGTGATTTGGTGAGAGATGTGTCAATCGCACTGGCCAGCCTTGTCAATGAATTTGTTTCTTTTCCAAAGGACAACCAGATCGCCCAGGCCAAGCGCAGCTTTTTTTGTTTGGGGAATATGCCCAATACTATTGGAGCAATCGACTGCACACATGTGGATATACAAGCACCTTGGGAGAATGAATGTGAGTTCATAAACAGAAAGGGGAGGCACAGCATCAATGTCCAACTTGTGTGGTGATGCTGACCTCATCATCACCAAATGCGTTGTCAAGTGGCCTGGGTCTGTCCATGATGCATGCATCCTGAGGGAGAGCGCTCTATATAGAGACCTCCAAACCAACCCAGTGCCTACCCATTCCTACCATGGCTGATGACTCCTTTTCTAACAGCAAATACACAAGCACAGACATGCTTCAACACTGCTCATTGCAGAGCAAGATGTGCAATTGAGTTTAAATGGAGTTCTTAATAGGCACTTTGCATGCCTTAACTACATGAGAGCGGAACCACAGAAAGCATGCAACATAACCCTTGCCCGTATTGTCCTGCACAACATCGCTACTAAGCGCAATGTCCCTCTCTGTGCTGACAATGATGCACCTGATCCCTTTGGAGACCTTGACCAACCTCTTGCGTTCTGCCAGAACAAGGGACGCAATAGTTTTTGTTTTGATTTAGTTCTAGTCGTGTGGTAAAAAAGTTGACATTTATTGTTTTCTGTTAACATGTCAGCCTTATCTGAATGAACCCATAAGAATCTCATCTGGGTCTAATCCAGATATCCCTGCACAGAACCAATTGACAAATCCATTTAAGCACATGCCTACATTGGCCCCCAACATGAACTATTGGCTAGGTTGATGTTAATTTCAAATCCAACACAATTTGACAAATGTTTCTTAACATTTTTTCCAGAGACCACAAGCCCAGTGATGGAGTCTGCCAAGGGCTTTGTTCTTGGAGCAGTGGCAGGAGGTATTCTGAGAGCCATGGAGGTACCGGTGAATCAAATTATGCAAGAGATCATCTCAGGAGCCCAACTGAAACCCGTTATGACTGGCATTAAGAGCATCTGGGCTCTGGGACTGGGTGCTCTTCTAGGAACTACTTCGCTCATTTTGGCTCTTGAGCCCCAGGAGCTTGAACTTTTGGATGCATGGGAATGTAATCCACATTTACTATTTCCGTGCTGACTGTTCATACTGTGCAGGAGGAGGCGGTGTCAGAATGCGTTTGGCAGGATAATGGATAAGCAAGGAGAACATCACCATCTGTAAGACTCACGCAGCCTCCGTACAGGTACTTTCTGCAGGGTTCTTCGTGTCAGAAGTCTGTCAGGTTGGTTTAGGGGCTGCAGTCGGTGGTCCGGTGGCATGAGAGGCAGGAGGAAAAGTGGTAAGGCAGGGGCTTTGGGGTGGTTGGAGCTGCTGGAGTGTCTATGGGAAGAGCTGCAGGCGTGGCAGTGAAATTAGCCTCATGGGGAGGAACAACAGGAACCACCGCTGGGTTATTAGTGTTTAGAAAGTGGGACATTGTTAACATAGGGCTTCAGATATGTGTGGCATACCTGTTTGCCCTGACAAAACTACTGAAATGCTAAGATGTGCAGTAACTGCTCTTTTTAGTACATGTATAATAAATAAATAAAAAGATACATTTTTAATAAACAAATATTTTGTTAGATGTTTAGATTCAATGTAAGAGAATACAATGTGTATATTCTTTAAAAAAGCTGCTTTAAAATTCCATAGAAGAAGCTTTTCGTCCAAATGGTTTCATAAAGAACCTTTAAACATATGAAGGTTCTTTTTGGGCCAAAGAAGGTTCTTCAGATTATAAAAAGGTAAGAAAGGGACGGTTCTTTAAAGAATCTTTGACTTAATGGTTCTTTGAGGAACCAAGAATGGTTCTTCTATGGCATCGCTATTATGAGCGTAATTTCACTTTTTTTTAAAGTAGTGTGGAAATAAAGGAAAGGTAGCAGCTTCCCTTAACAGAATTCTGTAAACTAAATAAAAAACAAACAAAAAAACAATAATAACATGGACAGTAGCGTATTATAGTGACAGCTGTCAAAAATTAAAAAGACTTTTTCAGAATCAGAATTTTGCAGTGAGAAACAATGGTGAGAATGACTTTGTATTTGATCAAATGCTACACAATATACAGTTATTATTGTGTTTGTGTCTGTACTTATTGACCTAATTATGTGCTCCCTTCTTTCTGCTTTCTACTGCTTTCCTCATCAGGAGATGTTTGATTCTAAAGTAATTTTTACATTTTATTAAAATACTTTTATTTCCTTTGGTCTGCTTTGTTTTTTATATGTTGGTCTGTATAAAACAATTTATTGAAGGCATTCATCACACAGAAAACGTATGCAGACGAAAGAGTCTGCTTTTTTTACTGGAAATTTAATTTCATTGAGTACTAGAAATGTTTACTATAAACAAACAAATAAATTCTGGCAAAATATTATATTTCTATAGTTATTAGATAAATATGGCCTGAATATGTGTTTGACAATTAAAAAAAATAGTGGCCACCAGAGGGGGTAAAGACCATGATAATCAGTCTTCTGCCATTCTACATAAAGATCAATCATCACAAATATCTGTCATTCCAACTGGTCATACTATAACTAAATCATGATCAACATAATTATGATATACTACCGCATCTACAGTATTGTATGGATACAGTAGAAATGTACAACTTCACAAAAAAAAATAAAAAAAAAATACATAAGCATGCTTACAACATTTACCCAGGTATTTCAAAATTCTCTACTAATTATAAAGAAACTGCAAGTAAATTGCACATCAAAAATTATGCCGGCAGGAATGTTGTTTAAGAATCCTCTAGACTCAATTCTCAGATTTGATTACTGCAAAACAAATTCAATTGCCATTTTTCCAAAAACTATTCACTTACTTGAAGATAAATACTGCTGGTCAAGTATGATTAGTAATACTCTGTAATAACTTACTAACTAAATATATTATGAGTTTTTGTTGTTGTTGTTAATAATTGTCTTTTTCCACAAATGAAAGGTTGAAATGAAGCATTGGCTGTCAGCTCTCAGACTCCACAAATGTCTTTCTTATGGTCTCTGAAGAACTCACCCTGCTCAGTTTTGACAGGGGTTAGTTATTCTGACAGCTGGGATCAATCACAGACGAGTCTGTTTTGATCTTCCTACATGAAACACAATTACACAATGCGCAAATATGTCAGTTTCTTTACAGATTAAAATCAGATTTGCAAAGTGAATTCCAAACTCTGCATTTGCCGGTTGAATAAGCTCTCCTCTGCGTGTGTACGTGTGAGACTGAGCATGCTCAGAGGCCTCAGACAACAGCATCACTGTTCACATAGCAACAATGCTTGTCTGTGTGAATCTAGCATGTCATAACACTACGCTTGTTCTGTTTCTTGCTGTAATTTTCCCTTTTATCAAGTACACTAATTTTTTTTTTGGGGGTAGGGGGGGGGTCATAATCTGTGTCAGTGTTATTTTAGAAGTGAGATACTATTATATTTATAACATAATAATTAGAACTAAATAATTTATTTAATACATACAGCATACAAACAGAAGAAGGTGATGCACACGGTGTCCATTCATAACCGTATAACCGTAAACATATTTTCCCAGCAGATCCTTCACCGCGGGATCTTTCCTGTGGTTTTTTCCTTGGTTGAGGCAAGAAAGAACAAAGAAGAGGACGGGCATGTGTTATTGATGTTACTGACTTTTATAACCCAGCAAGACAAAGTTGAGAGGAAAGGGCCCTTGGTTACACTGTAAGTGATTTGTTAGAAAAGTATTTGCTTTGGCTTCAGTACAAACACATCACATGACGGATGCCTTATGTTAATAATACGTAATGTATTACAACAGTGGTATCGGACATTCTTTTATGACTCTTTCCCCAAAGCACAACATCTCTGACCCCGTTAACGCCAGTGAAAAACTGAAGCATGTCATAAAGAGGAGCCACTCCACAGCTCAGGTCCAAAGGCTGAAGCACACATCTGCAGCCGTTTCTCATGCACACAGAAGACAAATCACCAGCTTTACTTTACAAAGATTGGTCAAGCTTTATTTCTAGCACTGAGTCTTACTATTAACTGCTTATTAACTATACTTTTTGCCTCAATTTGCCCCTGCTTATTGATAGTAAGTAAGGTAGCTGTTACGTTTTGATATGGGGTTTAATGTTTAAAGGATCTGGAATTTGGTCATGCAGAGTAATGCATTAATGTGTGCTTTAAAAACACTTATAATAAACACGTATAATGATCCTTTATAAAGCATTGTTCCAACATTAAAAGTCATTAGTAAGCAGTTTATAAATACAGCTATAAATGTTCTTGATTTATTTAATTAATGTATTCCAAATGAGATTTAAAGGCAGATATTAACACACTGAGCAATTATCATGTGTCTAAATAATAAGATTTATTAATGCACATTTAAATAATTTATTAATCATTTACTTATTAAACACTAACAGTTCCTAAATAACATTTGTAAATAACGATCAAATTTAGAAATTATAAATTGATCATTAATAAAGTATGAAAATACAATTATTAAACACTATATATATATATATATGATCAACAACAAGGCATTTGTAAACTGTTTACTAAAGCATAATAATGTTGAAACAATGGTTTATAAAGGATGAATTATTTACTAGTGCTTATCTAATAATTCATAGTCTGTATTTATTATAAAGTGTTACCAAAGTAACTAATAAACAGGCAATATACTAGTAAGATGCATGCTAGTTAGTATTGAAAATTAGTTGTTACAGCAAGATTATTGCTAATTCAGTGTGATTGGGAACTGACGTTAGTGGAATAAAGGAATTGATTGTCATTGTGCAAAGCCCACAGGAACTTGGCAATTAATCTCAGAATAAAAACTCATTGAGGCATCTGACTTTGATGGTGCATTGTAAGTAAGAACACCATCAGCCGCACCAATTATTCATTTTGAATGACTAATATGTCTGGATAGAGGAGAAGCTTGCCATACAAAATAACAGAAAAGCACATAGACATGATTGTGTTATAAAATACATGCAGTCATTTAAGTGCATGTTTATATTAGTATAATCAATCGTGGTGTCAGGTTGACTTACTTTAGAGGTGGTAGACAAAAATAAACACTGAAGTGAATGGGTGCCATCAGAATGATAGTAAAAAAGTGATGCATGTAGCTTCAATTCTTGTGAAGCCAAACAATATGTTCATGAGAAACAAATCCATCAAGACATATTTAATTGTTTTTAGTGGCTGGATCACTTGTGGATATTTTTATTAGTTGTTTAGAGTCGCACAAATTCACTGCAGAGCATTAATGAGCAAGAGATACAATGCTGCATTTCTCCAAATCAGACAAAGAAACAAACTCATCTGCATCTAGAGGGCCAGAGGATGAGTACATTTTCATTTTTGGGTGAACTATTGCTTTAAGGTGTCATTATTAGCACTCGAACCAAAAGCAGACTTCTTACAATGAATCAACCGAAGAAAATCCATGCAGAAAACCTGAGAGGTGGCACGTAAGCAATTACCAGACTCAAAGCGTCTATGATGTAACCAGTTACTTCCTACAATGCACTATTATTCATGATTACAGACAAATGTTTGTAAAGCCAAAATTTATTGTTTTCATTGAAATGTATCTTGATAACAGTTTTAATAAATGTATAAAATGCATCATTTTTTCCCCCTGCTTTTACTAAAAATCTGTAATGTTTCGGTTTCTTATTCCTGAATGAATGAGTTTTCTCTTTGCAGTGCTGTGATTTCATTCTGGCTGAGTCCAAGCATCTACATGAGCAGTTTGCAATGGCTGAATTCTGGTTTTGGCGTAGAGCCAGGCTCTTGTCAGCTGCCAGTAATGGGTGGGTGAACTTTAATGCCATGCGAGGCTACACTGGAAGCACTATGGGAAGAAAAAAATACTCAGAGCATGCCTGGGGTTTTACACAGGTTTACTCACAGGACAAAGTGCACTCTTTGATAAGGACTTTATGAAAGTCAGTGCCATGTTTATTATGAGAATGTATTCCTCATGAAATCATCAGTGTGGAGTGTGGCCTGATACACGAGCAATCTGTTCATTTAAAGGTTGAGTTCTTTGGTGATGATGCTTGATCTGGTGATTTGTAGCACTGGCGATGATTGGTACGAAAGCATAGCATCATTCAGAAGAGCATCCGTTTACTCGGCTTGTTTCAATACATCATCAGATTTTACTGAAAGGAAATGTGCAATATTCAGTGACTCAAGCTTTATAAAACAGTAACTGTCAACTAAACTGAAATGAAATAAGCCATAAAAAAGCACAATTATTTGATTATAATTTTATTTAAACAAACAAAACAAGTCAAACTGAAAAAATGACAGAAGAACACAAAATAATTTAATTTGTGTAATTCTTTTCTGTTTAATTTCATCTTGTAATTCATAACAATTAGTAAAGAATAATACTACTAATAATAAATAAAATAAAATAAAATAATAAAAATATAACAATTTAAAAAAAAAAAGTAGAAAGTAAAAATATTGACCTCATTTTTGCAGGGACACTAAATGTACCCGCAGTTCGAGAATCACCCATATATAACAACTTTCAAAAAATGTGGCATTAAAGTTAAAAGAACCATTTTTAATTTTATTCTATTTTATTTTACAAAGACACATTCTGTGTAAATGTCCAGTTAGTTGTGATCTGCCTCTGTGACTAAAACTAAGCTAAATATACTGAAACTAATAAACTAAATGTAACTAATGTTAAAGTAAAGTTAAATAAAATATGCTCCTTTATTAGAATCATTAAATGCATTTTACTCGATTTAGTGCTTCCTGAACGTTTGTTTTAGGAAGATGTTTTCATTCAGGATGTGTCTAGCTTGTCAAACTGTATTTAGTCTTCACATAGAGTTCACTTTTGATAATGTTCACACTGATTCCATTGTTTAGTTTACTTAGTTGCCAATAAGTTGCCATTCATGTAAACTATAATTTAACACACAACCAGGTAATGATATTGTTTTTTTTTCAGAAAAGTCATCGGACAAGCTTAGCGGCTGAAGTCCGTATCGCTCTTCTGTCAGCACCTCCTCCTCCCTATAACACATTCTTGCCAGGCTCCTGAGATAACAGCAGCTGTGCAAGGTTAATATTTAAAACAAGAGGATATGAGCTGAAGGTCTGTTATGAATATTATGGCTAAGGAGGTCACTAACTGATTTTGTCCTCTGTGACCTCTGTATAAATCAAGCACACGCTACAAGACTGACGCTGTCACATTTGCACAGAACCTTTTGTTTTCTGTTACGTGTATATTTACACAGTTCTCACACAGAATCACAAAGAAAGACCTGAATCTTAACAACACATCGACCAACTTACTGCAACAACTTACTGGTAGAAAGATAATAACCGGCAACAAATTTGGTTATCAGTTAGTCAGACCTTTGTACTGTGCCCCACTATAAAAAAAAATGTAAATATATTTTCTGACATTTAACTGGTCATATTACTGAAAGTCATTACATAAAACAGTGTAAGTAATTATGCAATTAGTAAGTAATTATGGTTTGGAAATTTATTTCAGTTTTAATCAATTAATAATTGAAACTGTTTTTGCACACATAGGCTTCCATGTAGACCTATACATTGTACAAGTTGATTAAACTTAATGTACACTACCGTTCAAAAATTTGGAGTCAGTAAGATATTTAATGATTTTTAAAGATGTTTCTTATGCTCATCAAGGCTGCATTTGTTAGATTAAAAACCCAGAAAAAAACTGTAATATTGTGAAATATTATTTAAAATATATATTTTTTATATACGATGCAACGGTATCGATGCAACGGCTGCCACAGGACAACGACACCAGTGCACTCACCACACCAGCTACAGGTGAGCAGAGAGAGAGATACAGCCAATCACTGGATGGGGATTATTGGGAGGCCATGATAGACAAGGGCCAGTGGAAATTTGGCCCTTACACACGTACACATGCAGGCCTCCCTCCAAACCGGTCTCGATGGTGCCTCTTGCTCGGTTTTTAGATGCCTGGACTGGGCTCAGACCATCTCGATGACTCATCCAGACTATCTGGCCTCGGTTATGCGATTCAGTTCTCCTGACGTTCTCCCAGGTTTAGGGGCGTTCGCTTCACGATGGTGAATACTGACAATGCCCTTGTTCTTCGTGCAGAGATTGCAACTCTTCTGATGAAGAAGAGTAGCAATGCAGCAACCGACCTGAAGGATGCGTACTTTCATGTCTCAATCCATCTGCGACACAGGCCATTCCTGAGATTCGTCCTGCCTTTCGGGCTATTCCTGTCACCCTGTGTGTTCACCAAAGTGGCTGAGGCAGCCCTGACTACTCTGAAGGAGAAAGTGGTTCGTATTCTCAACTACCTAGATGACTGGCTGATACTAGCACAGTCCACAGCTCAGTTGTGCGAACACAGGGACCTGGTGTTACAACACCTCAGCCTGTTGGGCCTTCTGGTCAACTGGGAGAAGAGCAAACTCTGTCTGGTGCAGAGGATCTCGTTTCCCAGACAGCACTCCTCACAGAGGAAAGCTCTCAGTCTCTGCTGACCTGCTTGAATATGTTCAAAGACAGGAAAGTGGTCCCACTGAAACAATTTCAGAGGCTCCCTAGGCATATGGCAGCAGCCTCAGCGATAGTCCCGTTGGGGCTGCTCCATATGAGACCACTTCAGCATTGGCTTCACGATCGTGTCCCTAGGTGGGCGTGAAAACGTGGCTCGCTGTGGGTCCCAGTGGCTCCAGCCTGTCACCTTGCCTTTTCCCTGTGGTCAGACCTAATGTTTCTTCGGGCAGGAGTACCCTTGGAACAGGTCTCCAGGCATGCTTTGGTATTCACAGATGCCTCGACCACAGGGTGGGGCGCCACGTACAACGGGCATGCAGTCAGGGGTTTGGACGGAACCTCATCTGCATTGGCACATCAATTGCCTCGAGTTGCTAGCAGTTCGTCTAGCTCAGGGTCGCCTCAAAGAGCACCTAAAGGGCCGTCACATTCTGGTCCGTACGGACAACACATCGACTGTTGCGTACATCAACCATCAAGGTGGTCTACGCTCCCGTCGAATATCGCAGCTCGCCCGCCACCTTCTGTTATGGAGTCAGAAGCATCTGAGGTCGCTTTGTGCCATTCACATTCCAGGTGTTTACAACCAGACTGCCGACGAGCTGTCTCGAGCCCAAGTGCTCTCTGGGGAATGGAGACTACATCCCCTGACGGTCCAGTTCGGTGCGGTACAGGTGGAGCTGTTTGCTTCTCCAGAAACCTCTCATTGCCAGTGGTTTTACGCTCTAAACCAGCTGCCTACGCGTTGAAATGGAACCTGTTCGTTGACTGGTGTTCTTATCGACGAGAAGACCCCCGACGATGCCCGATCAGAGTTGTGTTTCCTTCCTGCCGAAAGGGTTGAAGCAAAGGCTGTCTCCCTCCACACTTAAAGTCTATCTGGCTTCTATCGCTGCAAACAATGACCTTGTTGATGGCAGGTCTGTGGGTAAGCATGATCTGATCATCAGGTTCCTTAGGGGGGGCAGGAGGTTAAATCCTCCTCGGCCCCCTACTGTACCCTCTTGGGACCTCTCTCTTGTGCTAAAAGCATTGAGAGAGGGTCCCTTTGAGCCTTTGCCAGCAGTCGAGTTGAATTTTTTATGAATGAAAACTCTTCTCCTGCTCGCACTGGCCTCCATCAAGAGTCGGTCAACGATTTGTGCCTAAAGTGAGGGCCCAAGAATTCCCAGGTAACACTGAGGCCACTGCCCGGCTACGTGCCCAAGGTTCCTACCACTACCGTTCGAGATCAGGAGGTGAACCTCCAAGCGCTGCCCTCGGAGGAGGCAGACCCAACCTTACTGTTGCTGTGTCCCGTCTGAGCACTCAGATGCTACGTTGACAGGAAACAGAGCTTTAGGACCTCAGACCAGCTCTATGTCTGTCAGTGTACGTGCTCACTCAACTAGAAGTGTAGCTTTGTCCTGGGCGTTGGCACGTGGCGCCTCGCTTGCTGACATCTGTAGAGCTGCGGGTTGGGCGACACCCAACACGTTTGCTAGGATTTATAGCCTTCATGTTGAACCGGTTTCTTCCCGTGTTCTCACCTCACACAGAGCTGAAGAACCGTAGTAGAAGCCGTTCGATCCTTGGTATCCTTCTCCAGTATTCCTTATCAGTAGACACCGTGAGTCCTCTGATCCCCTCGGCAGTCGGATGTTGTGGAGCATCTGACGCCAGGCCCTCAAGGCGATGTATCCTTGAGGACCGCTAGAGGGCTGGGAACTCCTGAGTGTTACCTTGTGGATCTCAGGCGGTATAGGAAAGATCTACCTTCCCAAGCTTGTGGGTTTCTATCTCCTCCTACATTCCATATGTATTGAATTCATGATATATGTGAGTCTGTCTTACTCTTGAGAGAATGATTTCCCCACGTCCTACATTGGACGTCCCAGTCCAGTTACTTATAGTGCAGTGCTGGTCAATGTGTTAAGTCCCTTCCTAAAGACCAAACACAGTCCTATTCGTCGGTCACCGGCGTGACCTCTCCGTTCCCTTCTTTAGGGAATGAGGGTTAAAATACTTAACCGACACTTTATGATGCTTTGTATCACAGGAGTGTGTTACATTTTATAATACATTCGCACAGAAAACTGTTATTTTATATTTAAATCATATTTCACAATATTAGAGTTCCCTTTTAGTCAATCACTTCGAGTAAGTTCGGATATGAACGACGACCGACAGTGCCTTTCTTCCCGGAGGTGCATGATGAGCTCACTAGGATGTGGACAGCACCTTTTATTGCCTGAAACCGTCCAAGCTGCTCGTCCTACTTCACCACACTTGACGGCGGCACAGACTGTGTAAAGGACTTATTGTCACGAGCCGCACCTACGTGGCTCTCTCCGGTACTCAGCAGGGGGAACCTTTGCCGGAATTCTAAGGTTCCTACCTGGACACTTTATGCCCATGCACCTTGACTGTTTCCTCTCACATGTGCCGCTAGTTATCTGGCCTATATAAACGCTGACTTCAGTCTAGTAAGACACAAAGTTTTGATTTACCTAGCGATCACTAAAAAGCGTTTTCTCTGTTTGTCTTTCTGGTTTTCTAGGATTGTCTATTTGGATTATTGATTCTAGCTGCCTGCCCTGACCCTATTATTATTGTCTCCTACACTGCTGTCTGCCTGTATTTTGAACTTTTCCTGTCTGACTACGTGAGTAAAAAACGCTGCAAATGGAATCGGACGACTCTGCCAGTGTGTCACACTTATAGTATGTGTGTTTAGTGTGTTTATGTTTAGTGTGCTTAATTAAATACAATAATTTAATGGAAAACCATTTCAAGAGCACTCCCTATACAGTAAAGAACCACAAGAAATGTTCACTTTTAAGTAAATGGATCAAGTTTAGGATTTTAGATCATGCCTTTTGAGACCTTAATTAGATTAACACAGTGTTTAAAGGTCCTACATTACACAACTTTCAAATATGTTTTAAGGAGTCTTTGTCTAGTGAAAGTAGTTAAACAAACATATTTAAACAACATTACATTCACCTGAACACGGTGTACTTTAATTCCTCACAGCCTCGTTTCGTTCCTGTCAAAATGAAATAACACTCCCCCGACCAAGGTCTATATTCTATAATAGTGAATGAGCTGTGATCACAGCATGTGCAGACAGATCTAAGAGTTATGGACAAAGACAGCTGTAGCAGACACTGCTCGAAGAACACGGTCACTGTCATGAGGACAACATGCTTTAACCTCTATAAAACAGCACGAGTCAGTGCTTTCGTATTTGATCTGTTTGCAGATAACAGACAACTACTGAGCATTATACACCCGCAAGCTTTTGGTAAGGTTATATAATTTGTCAAATGTGATGCTCACAATCTGATTCAGTCATCCAGATTCCATTATAATCACCACTAAATCTCAGAAAAACACGTGTCACATTAGTACAATATAAATTTGATAATGCTTTTTTAAAATATAAATATTTGCTTTCTAGTAACTAAAGTTTAGCATGAAATGTCTCTTGAAATGCCTCTTCTATTATTCATGGTAAAGAGTTTTTGCTCATATTGCAGAGACTTTTGGAGGTAGCTCACCAAATATAAAAATTTGCTGATCATTTACTCACACCTAAACTAATACTAAAACTAATACCCTGCCATGGCTCCTGATGATATATTGAGATCTTATGAAGTGACACACATTATAATTGGACATTATTTACAGTATTATTACCTGTAATCCACAGCTGTGAAGTCTGTTTTCTGTTGAACGGGTTCTATTGAACAGTTAATTTCGATGCTCATTTTTATTTTTTGTTCAGTTATTGTCTTTTGAATTTATTTTTATAACATATGACATTTGTGATAATTTTTCTTTTATCCATATCAATGGTTTACCAAAAACACCTCAGCCGCCATATTGAGATAAAATTACCATATAAATACTACCTATATTTTAGAACTGAACTGCCTGAATGAATATCAAAAGTGACAAATACACAAGTGAATACAGTATTTTTACCATATTAAATATACCTCAGTCAATGATATTTAATTAGTTACAGATGATTTTTGTCATATGGCATATGGTTGCTTTGGTTATTTTGTTTTTGTCCATTTGTATTTGTAAATATTGATTGCATAATTTTATTTTTTCTTAGGGCTGGACTGTTGGTAATCTAGTGAATGCAAAAAGCTATATGGTGAAAAACATAGCTGACCAGTTACAGAACCAAAACTTTTTTACGTCAGGACTATTCAATTGGTGGGCCGTGGGCCATATCCAGCTCAAGGGAAGGTACGCGCAGATGGCACATTGTTGTTTCACAGCTGCAAAAGAAAAGGATGAAACTCGAAACAGCAACAATCTCCCAGAGACCACAACATCAATAAATGGCAGCGCTGACAGAATTGTCTGTCATAACTTCCCTCAGAAATAGGGCGACGCTGGACGAAGATGATTATCCAGTGGAGTCTGAAAGGCAGCGCCTTCGGCTGTAGTTATTCTAATCCACTTCAGACAGAGTGCTAGTAATGCTTCATTGAACAAAAACACAATTATGTCAAAACGCTTATCTTAAATGAGTAATAAAGTCTTAAATTACTGTAAAGAGTTGAGAGAAAATCGGATGTGTGTCAGAGCCAAGACAATTGCTTCAGGTTTTAAAGTGACAGCACTGCTTATAACGTGACATCTGATAAAGTCCATCATTGATGTAAATCACCGAACAAAAGGATAGAAATCACTTGACCACTGATTTAAGCTTTGTAGCTTGAGTAAAGATTAATTTATGCATATACAATTTAAAGTTTACGTGAGGATTGTTTTAAGTTCACTTAAACTAAAAGTTTAAAGTTATATTTTTCAGAACTTATAATAAACCTATACTAAATGTTAAAAATAATGGCTTTCGATTGCAGTGTAACATTGAATTGCTATAATTAGTGGCAAAAATTAAGGAGAATGCATTTAATAGAGACATCAGTATTGCATTAAAAATACTGGGCATTGTTAATAATTGTAAGAAGATGTCATTAAAAACATTTAAAATATACCATCTTTATATTTTTCCTTCATTATTTTAGAGGTTCATTGTGAAATTATGACACTATAAATATATTTTACGAGTACGCTCTTTCTCATTAATGAATTAGGTAGATATTTGATAAGCAGGTTTGGCCTGCCGCCCAGGAAGTGAGTCGGTGGCCGGCTCTGCCTCTGACTGCCCCCCTGGCCAAGGAAGATGGTGACGGAGAAGCAGGGGAGGGGGAGGGATTGCAAAAAGCGAGATGCTAGATGGAAGGAGACGGGCTTATTTATTGTCAAAGGTAGCTGATTGATGGGAGGAGATTAAGTAGGGAATTGGGAGCAGCTGCGATTAATTTGAATTACCGCTCCTCTAGAAACTTAGTTTTTGTCAAAACATGCACTTCACGAGAACGCTCTTTCTCCTGAATTATTAGGTAGATATTTGATAAGCAGGTTTGGCGTGCTGTCCAGGAAGCGAGCCGGTAGAGCGGTGAGCCCCGAACCCTAATGTAGAGAGAGCAGAGACAAGTAATAACAATGGGTTAAAAAGGGGCTGGTTAGGGCTTTGGAATATAATGGGTCTTTGCGGAGAGGTTTGCGGAGGTGTTGCTTACCTCTGAGGCGGGTGCTGAAGTGATAGGCAGCTCTGCGGAGACAAGAAGCGGGAATTGCAGTTGATCACAGCGGAGAAATACTAAAGCTGTTGCGGGGTTTTTTTTTAAGCTAAGTGGGGTGGTGTAGCGGCTAGCTCTGTGGGCCAAGGGGCAGCGAACCATCGATTTTGATAAAAACCTCCGAAGCCAATGGAAGGGGCGGCGTCTGTGAAAAGTTTGATACTGACAGGGTTGGCCAGGCAGTCTTTGTAAAAGAAAGAGTGACCGTTCCATTGCGATAGGAAAGAGCTGAATTTTGTCGGCGGCAGGGGTCTGACAGCGTTATGGGGTCTTCGAGGAAAGGAACTGAGGAAGCTAAGGTGAGCAGGTGGGAAATGAAAGGGCGACCCTGGGGAATGATGCGCATGGCAAAATTGAAATGCCCCAAAAGTTTTCTTTTTGTGCGCTGGGGTTGGGCTAGGAAGTAAAGGGCGATGATAATGATCCTGTCTAATTTTTCTTAAAGGAGGGATGCCTCGAATTTTTGGGAGTTGAGGTTGATGCCTAGGAATCCAACGGATGTGCTGGGGCCCAGGGTTTTCTCATGGGCTATGGGAATTCCTAAGTGGCTGAACACTTTTAGCACGGTTGACAGGTAGCCTACGGGAGGGGCGTGGGGAGGGGAGATGACGAGAAAGTCATCGAGGAGGTGAATTAGGTGGTGGATCTGGTAGTTATTAGACAAGATCCAGCAGATAGCTTCGGAGAGCATGTCAAAAAAATTTTGGACTGCTTTTGCATCCGAAGGTGAGACGGACGGCGTAGTAAAACTGATTTCGCCATTGGATGCCGAAAAGGTGCCAGAAATTGGGGTGAATGGGCATGATTTTGAAAGCGGAAGTTATGTCGACTTTCGCTAGCCAAGCGCTTTTGCCGACTTTTAAAATTATTTCAATTGCTTGGTCCACGTTGTGGTAGAGCAAGGAGAATTCCTCGAGAGGAATTAGGCTGTTAAGGCTGGGTATAGGGGAGTTGTGCAGGGAGGAGAGGTCGATGATGAGCCTCTTTTTTCCTGAATATTTTCGAGTTGCAACACCAATTGGGCTGACTTGAAAGGTACTGAAAGGCGGAGAGGGAAAAGGGCCAATCATGAAAGTGGAGTCTAATTCTTTTTTGATTAGAGAGTCCATGGTGTCTGGTTCGGTGATGGTGGACTGGAGGTTGGGACATATGAATGATTGGGAGGGGGTGCGGATAACTCCAGGGTGAAATCTATGAGTTAGACCTGATAATAGATAAAGGGAAAAGTTAGGACCAGGGTGAGCAGACAATTCAGCAGACAAATGGGCAACATTGAGAGGAGAGATAATTTTTAGAGCTTTTATTTAAGGATGAACAGATGAGTTTGGAGTGGGCCCTCCCGCAGAAAGAGCAGATGTGGAGATAGCGGCAAGAGGACCTGAAGCATTTATGGTTATAAAAATTTTGACAAATGGTTTGGTTGGAGGGAATGGGAGGGCGAGGGGAAGTTTGTTGGAAGAGGGATGGGATCTTGGTAACATAACTGGAGGACTTGGGTTTAGCGGAGGAAGAGGAAGAGGAAGGGTGTGAAGTGAGGGGACAGGCAGAGTAAGGGTGGATAGTGGACTTGCAGATCGCACAGGTGAAGTTGCAGGAGGTTAAGGCTGGAGCAGGGAGCAGAGGAAAAAGGGGTTTGGGAAGAGAGAGGAAGAGCGGTGCGGGAGGGCCTGGGCTGCTGGCAGTCTATGGAGAGAGAGAGAGAGAGCAGAGTTATTGTTAGTAGATGGAGGATTGGCAAGAGGGATGGGTGCGGCTGGCCAGTTGGAGAAATACTCTGTCAAGGCTTGTTGGAGTAAGGCTGGGGTGATGCCGCTGGCTGGCTCGGGCTGGGCGAACGGCTGGCTGCTGGAGGAGGATGCTTGGTGGCCGGCGGAAGTGCAGGGATCCACTGGCTGGTGTGAGGATGATGGCCGAGGAGAAGCTGAATCTGGGTTGGGAGGAGATGAAGTCAGTGCTGGTGTGGATGAGGGTGCAGACTTCTGTGATCTTTTATGGGGTTGAGGTGTTTCTGGTGGAGCTGCGAATTGACGATGTCCATGAGATCGATCATGCTTCCTTTATGGGAAAACGGGATTTTTGCAGCTGAGAGGGTTTGGCGTAGAGAAATTATAATTCATTTGCTTGTGGATGAACGGGCTGAGGCGTAAAATGAGGCCGGAAAAGGAGGTGCTGCTCGAGCGGGTGGAGGAGAGCGGGAGCGAGCTCTCTTGGCTGGTGAGCTGGTGGGCCTAGTAGTCCCAGTAGCTCGTTGGGTGACTGGAGCTGCAGATTGCTGACTGGCTTGAGCTCTTTGGCTCGGTTGGAGCGGTGGAGTGGGCTCCTCGTGGAGATAGTCGTGGAGAGTCTGATATTTTTTGGTCTCTGGATATGTAACGAGCGTTTCGTTGCAAAAAGCGAGATGCTAGATGGAAGGAGACGGGCTTATGTATAGTAAGAAGGTAGCTGATTGATGGGAGGAGATTAATTAGGGAATCGGGAGCAGCTGCAATTATTATGAATTACCGCTCCTCCCGAAACTTTGTTATTGTCAAAACATGCACTAAAATGCATTACAAATACTTAAGAGAAAAATGTGAATAGTTTTTTATTGTGTATGATTCACAGACAGCACTAATGTTAACCTTTTATAGCTGTTGGTGTTGAAAATAAGAGTTAATTTTACTGCTGAATATGCATTTTAAATTCATTTCTGATTTTATAGGCCTCTCAGAAAGAGATCGGGACGGCCACCAACCCCTCTGCTTACTTTAAAATTTCAATTTGATAATCCAGCCCCCAAATAAAACTTATTGAATAGCCCTGTCTTACATGTTCATATAAATTTTAACCTAAAATCTTATTGTTGAAATAAAAGGTCCATAATTGTGTTACGTGTCAGATACTCTTATGGCTTTTGCTGCTTTGTCCTGAAGAGAGGTCAAATGTACTTCATTTCATTATTGAATCACATGTGCTGTCTCCACTCTTATGAACCAGTGCTCTGAGGAACAAGCTATTCTGTTCTGCCTGTTCCTCACGCTGTCAGCCGAGAGACTCGATCAGCTGTGCTTCAAAGAATGTGTGAGACAGTGTGTTGGCAGAAATAGTCAACCTTGATAAACAGTGTTATAAATAAATGGATCAGTGGCTGACATTCACACTGGAGAGATATGCTAATGCTGAAACTGTGTGCTTTGTCATACCCATCTAGGAATGACACATCAGCTGTAGCTCTGGTCAGGCTTTCTGCACGATACACTTTTCTCAGGACTGGCAAACAAATCAGGAGAGCCAAACTGCTCCCTAGGGCCCTGCAGGATGAAGACCTTAATGTCCCCCATTGATGGTTCTACTCTGAAGTTTCCATCTATGTTTTCCTATGTGCAGTTGATAACGTGTTATTTAGCAGATGGCCAGTCTAATTTTAGAGGACTATACTGGAAGAATAAGCACAGAAGAAGGACTATTTCAAGGTTATGACGCAAGACTTCACACATGATCTTGACTTGTGTGACCTCTTTTCCTCTTTATTCTAGGAAGAACTAAACATGTTCAAAAAGTTTGGGTTCAATGAGAAAATTGCTGATTTTACTGGGTTTAGTAAAAATATAGCTGTCCACAGCATACTACAATCTGACTATGAGAAACTTATTCTACTGACTCTAAACCTACCCTAACAGTCTACTCTGAGAGTTAGTAGCTGTGAATTAATGAGAATTAGTTGATGCATGTAGTTACAAAGTTACTTATAGTTAGTATGTAAAATAAAGTGTTATTTCAAAACAATTAACATCACAAATACTTCAGAATTAAAAAGTCTATGGCTATTTTCTTCTCTTTAAGGCGGCATTTATTAGAGAAAAAGAGAAATATTGTTTAATATATTAAAATGTAATTCATTATTACTTCAGTCTTCAGTGTCATATGATCCTCAGAAATCGTTTTAATATGCTGATTTGCTGCTCAAGAAACATTTCGGATTATTATCAATGCTGAAAACAGTTGAACAGGGCTTCTAAATATTTTTGTGAAAACTGTGCTACATTTTCCATGCAACAACAGTTCACAGTGAAGCTCGAAAATACATAAATTCCATAAACACAGCATGAATATTTAATATTCTTAATGTATTATACCATCTGAATCACTTGGAGTTTGGGAAACTTCACCATGAATTGGTATTTTATGTAAGAAATCTCTTTAAGGATCATTCTGAGTTCTCGAGAATAACCAGAGAGGTGTCAGCAACATGTAATAGAATAAATAATGGCAGTTCTTTTTCCGGTAACTTATGTCTTTAATCTGTTCAACTTCCTTTAAGCATTACCAATTATCAAGTGCTGTGATTACCTTATCCATCACAAGAAAAGCTTTCATTAGTAAGTCAATCATTTAACAGACACTTTAATCATGAGACAGTTCAGAGGTGATGATCACACAGGGATCAGGTCTTGAGGCACTGCTTGCTATCTATTGTTATCGTCCAAAGAGCATGTTCTTGTATACTTTAATTTGTTCTTATTTTGGCTGAAAGAAGTGGAAATCATATCATTCACAGCAGTAGCCTAATCATCCACAGCTTAGTGATTTCTTTCTTTATGCAGAACAAGGATGAATGTCTTGTTTAGTCTTAATTTATGATAACCCACTCTAATCTCAAAGAGGCCTGCTGTGTATTATAATGCTACGAAGTTTTACTGCTTTAAATGACAACAATTTACTTTGCACAAATGCACAAAGATTGTTCATTAAGGTGTGTTTCTCTTCCTCTCGTACTGAAGCAAGAAACATTTATAATAATATATATTCCTACATTGAGTATGAATAATTGCAGCACTGGGGAAACTGATACTGGTTAAAATAATGTTTATTCATTGTTGAATATTTACACTGCCGCTAGATGCAAGTAAGTGTGTATACAGAAACATCTAATAACTAAAATTATTTATTTACCCCAATATTAAGTTCATCCTAAATTCAAATTCCCTTCCACATGGGGGAGCTATAACTTCACAATGCCATAAAAGCATCTGTATTAAATGGGACCTCACAATTGATCACAGACACTTCCTTTGGCCTGTAGTAACATTGCATAACAGAGAAGTAAAATTATCAAAATAATTATTTGTGTACCCAACTCTTGAGTATTCTTATTTATATACGAGTTATGATGTGAAATAAATAATTGGATAAAAAATCCCACAGTGCCACTGGGAAACTTGTACAGACTCTTCTTATGTTTCCACATTGTCTATAGATTCAACATTTGACTATATTTTGTTGATTGCACAACACATTTTTTATCATTTATATGTTTTATATAAAAAGTCTATATATAAATATTCCTCGTCCCTTGTCCGCATGCTTTGGCTGAATACACATTTCAGCATGTTTACAGCGGTGTGGAGCAGATAAAACGCTCGCACAGTGGATTGTGGGATTGACAGAGCTAGTGAAACTGTTAAGAGCATTCAAGAGAACTTAAGTTACTTCATGCAAGAGACATCCCACAAACGGCATGTCGTTTTGACTTAAAGACACTTAGCTGGGTCCAGATTTGAACCTTCCTGGACCACTGTGGACACCTGTTAAGGTCACGGAGCGTATTTCAGCGTGACAGCTCCAGAGATGATGTGTGAGGTCTTTTGTGACACGGTGTGAGGTCTGCCAACTGATTTTAATGGCTGACGTCTGTGTGTGTGCGTGTGTGTGGTAAAGCAGAGAGAAACACTTAGGTCACAGGTTCAAATGAGGACACTGCAGTCCTTTGACCTGTGTCATCTGTGTCCACATTGCACACCTGCTCTGTCATGGTTTAGGATATGTTATCATCTCGAATCTAGAAATACGCACTGCTGCTGTTTTTATTTATGAAACTGACATGCAGGTCAATACTGCTTTTTATAAAGCACAGCGGAGTTCTGACGTACTTGAAGTCAAAATCCTAATTTTCTCCATGGACAATTCATGTATAATTTATCAAGACAGATCTAATGCACTCTTAAATTGTGAACACTGTAATATCCTGCCAAAGACCTGTAATCAAACTTTCATGTTAAAACGTTTGTAACTGACAGATTTCCAGGGAAATATTGCATTGTCCTTAATTCTAAAGAAAACATCCTACAGAGATAACAGGCGTGACAGGTTGCATAACGGCAAAATCTTCCCCAATTTCAGATGCTCCAGACATTTTATTACATCCAAATTAAGTTTAATGATTTTACTTTGAAATAAAACTGTCATTGCAAAATGATATATAGTATACTTAAAAGTACATTCAATATGTTTTCTATTATTAAAATTATAAAGACTTCTAAAGCAAACAAAGGTCCCAAATGATCAACATAATCAAAATATAAAGGGGTTGCACACAATTTACTATATGCCTTCTGTCATCTAAGTCTGAGAGTACTGTATATCATTTTATTTAAAGTAACAGTACAAACTTCCACCTTCAGCTTGTGCTTCACCTTTTTCCTCTTTAGTCATTCTAGTAACAGTAATTAACTTTACAACTACATGTCAACTAGCAGTCATTAAAGTATTAGTAGACTGTCTGCTTACGGTAACCCCTATGAGTTGGTTATTAGCATGCATATTACTAGAATATTAGCTATTTATTTAGTAATTAAGCACATATTAATGCCTTTTTCTACATTACCTTATTCTATCCTACCCAATACCTACACTTAACAACTACCGCACTAACTAATAATAAGCAGCAAATTAAGAATTTATTGAGGTATAGTCATAGTTAATAGTGAATAAGTGTTACACTAACACTTTATTTTAATGGTCCCTTTTGAGCATTTTGTTGACGTGGCACCTACATGTCAACTAACTCTCATTAGAGTATCAGTAGATCATCTGATTAATATCTTTACACTCTAACGAGAGTTAGTAGATGTGTAGGTGCAGCGTTACATATGGTAACAAGAATGTGTTAAAGGGACCATCAAAATAAAGTGAAACCAGTGTTATCTAACTTCTAACACTTTATTTTGATGGGTCCAGAAACTTTTAAAAGTATATGTCAACTTATTCTACTACCCGTAAACATACCCTAACAGTTTCCTCTGAGAGTTAGTAGACTTGAAGTTACAAATGAATAAAATTTAGTTGACATGTAGTTGACATGTGGTTAAAAAAATGAGTTAGTTGAATGTCTAAAGTGGACAATCCACTTTAGACCTGTAACCGAATAACTTATATAGAACTTTTTACTTAATTTCATACTTCAGGGATTACAGTGTTAAATAACATTTGTCCATTACATTAAATCTAATTAGTGATGTCTCTGGTCTACAAATTTAAATCATGTTAATTTTATAATCACATATAAATATAAGCGAAGGAACAAAACATCACTATAATAGTACTATACTTTTCTAAACACAGAACTTCTAGAACTTCACAAAAATATTATATTGATAAATCAAGCATCAAGCTTACAGCTGATTGGTCGTTGTAAGTGATGACTCGTTGATGAGCTTCATCACTTCCGTTACAGACAGCCTGCTGCTGCGACATGTTTCGATGCATTCATTACCAGTGAAGACACTGTCATTTAAGTCTGTTACCACAGAAATTAAAATTGTGCCAAAGGATCTAAACGGTGACCACCCACTCCAGTAAAGCACTGCAGACGTCAGAAATGACTCACTCTACCTACACTCTCAAAATAAATGCATATCTATCGTTTGCATTCCAAAGTAAAATCAGTGAGCACCGTCAGTAGTTTTGTATTGTCCAAATTTTTTTTCTTTACTTTATTAAATCATATGAAGGGTTTTTAAAGCTGTGGTTACATGCTGAATCATGAAATGCAATGTATAAAAACTATTTTGTGTTCTGATTCTGCTTATTGCCAGCTGGTTTGGTTTATCTACCATTGAGGAATTTTGTGAAATACTCATGGAGAAAATGAAAGAATTCCAGAAGCAAGACCGCTGTGGAAGTGAGCAGTCATTGATGTGCTCTACTGGAGCTGAACAATTGCTAAATAGTTTGGTTAACCAATATAATGTGGTGTGTACAACTCAGCATCTACTGGGACTCGAATAAGATGCTGTAACATGAAAGTTACAAAACAGGCTCAAGTCGGAGCTCCATTGAGGTTTTGTCAGCAGACCAACTGGGCATGTAGGACATGGATAACTAGGCCAACGCATCATAACGGTCGTCTTCTTCTGCTGGCAACCTTGCAACATGGTGTTGAAGGTCATAATCACACGATTTTCTGTAATTGCTGACTCTTGGTTTTACAGGAACTTTTCATGCAGAGAAAGTGAGCAAATTTGGCGCAGTTTGAGGTCGCAGAGCACCGAAGATGACAGCTTCGCTTTTCTCTTCGCTTTAAACCTTTCATTAACCCCTGAAAAGCACACATTTGCCCATTTCATGTTTTGCCCTTTTTCTTGTAATCAACAAAAGCCGCCCACGCAAATATGCATGGATGCATTTAGACATAACTGCATGGTTACAAATATGGTGCCACCCATTTTAAATAAAGAACCCGAGAAAATTGTGCAAGCAAAATCAAAAGATTGACTTATTCTGGACTTTTCTGGTATTGCCAGAAAATACACTCTTTGATGTATTGAGATGTTTAATTAGTTGAGTTTTCTATAGACAAGCTATTGCTCATTGTGATGGGGAGTTATGCACATGCAACCGCCATTTAGATTTACTGTCTAAACACGTGGCACACCACATTTAATTTTTCTGTTATTTTTTATGTGTTTGCTTCTTGTCTTTTCTCGACTAATGTTACCCACAGCCTCTTGTGCAATGATGGAGGATTGATCAGCTATTTATATCAGGAAAAACTGGAACATTGTGTAAAACATTTTCAAATGAAGCATTATTTGCAATCCATGAATTCAAGTGAACAATATTTTCATTTCAGTTGTGTTGCTTTCTATGGAGGGTCAGATAACTCTCAGATTTAATTAAAAATATCTTCATTTGTGTTCTGAAGATGAACAAAGGTCTTCTGGGTTTGTAATAACATGAGGGTGAATAATTAATGACAGAATTTTTATTTTGGGGTGAACTAACCCTTTAAGGTGAATTGAGACTGAAACTGAGCAAAGCCCCATGTGCTTTCACATTCAGCTCACAGATGGCATTGTTTGTACAATCAGCATCTGCTTGGTGACGTGTGGCCCATAGCAAACATCACTAATGGGAGTAATCTGTTAATATAACATTAACCTAAGCGACGTTGTCAGAGTGAGCATGTCAGGAAACCTGTCGTATTCTTGGAAACAGGAGAATGAAATACATGCAGTTATGTGCCTAATAATATTCATATTATTAACACAAATGCAGCATTCTGAACTAGGTTAAGTAGAGTAGGGAAGAGGTTAGAGGCTAATTGTGAATTAACTGCACCTTCCCAAGGCGAAACCAAGCTGTTTTGGTAAACATAGAGCTCTTTCATCATTTATTGTTGATCAATCAGTATTCCAGGGGGTTACTACTGCTCTAATTACTATTGATCTCTTTTCAAATGCATATCTTCCCCAAGCAGAAAATACCCAGAAGTCCCAAACCAATCAATTCACCAGCATTATGTTAATGCATTAAAATACCAACCTCCACTGATTGATGAGTGGATA
Organism: Enteromius thamalakanensis; assembly: GCA_032357475.1. Taxonomy (NCBI): domain Eukaryota; kingdom Metazoa; phylum Chordata; class Actinopteri; order Cypriniformes; family Cyprinidae; genus Enteromius; species Enteromius thamalakanensis. The sequence goes on from JAUCMT010000032.1 coordinate 2,491,633, forward strand.
CAATGTTGCAGTATAAAGCAAGCTTCTCAAACTATAAGAAATTCAGTAACCTTTCACTAAAATACCTGCTATACCCACACAATCACCACCTGACCCCTTCCTCCACTAGATGCTGACAGCCTCCCAGATTATGTTGTTAACTCTCTCGAAGATCTGCTTAATACGCCTGTCAGAAGTCAATGTTAGGGCGGGAGGTTATGTCATATTCACATCCACACCCAGTAATTCCCAGCTTTATTCCAGTGATCATCAAAACCTAACGATTTGCCTACCTAGACACTTTGTTTTGTGCCACAAGCACACAATTAACCTAAGAACGGTCTCTGAATGCCAGCACTTCATTTTGACCGTAAGTTGAGCACAGCAACTTACAGATAAAACCACAAAAAAAAATCCAAATGTATGGAGACAAGCAGAGTTAAAAAATTCAATCCAAGCTGGAAATTGTGGATAAAATTTAAATTATAACAAAAAAATAATAATAATAATCTCCTAAGAGAGTTACTAGAACCTCCGTAAATCTATGCCATGCAGAATTAAGGTGACTCTGAACGAAAAAGGGGGTACAACTTGATACTTGCAAGGTTTATTTAATAAAGTGGTTGGTGAGTGTATATAATTGTACTGTATGTAAGAATGTATGATCTCTTAAAAAAATAAACAACAACAACAACAACAAAAAAGATTAATTCAAAAAGCTTTTGTGAAACTTAAAAACTTATTTTAAATTATTTTTTTAATTAATTAATTTGTCGGCTGAAATATAATTACTCCAGTAAAGTATAGATACCCAAAATTTCTACGTAAGTAAGGTAGTATTTGTACTTTGTTACTTGACACCTCTGTTCACTACCTGATCACGGAAAGGCATGGTAGGAACCTTGGGCACATAACTAGGCCGGGGTCTCAGGATGATGTGAGAATCAACCGGCCTGAATTCCAAGCTCCAACCTCTCTTGCAGGAAGGAAAGCACTATCACAATCGGACATCTCTGTGGGTCCTCTCCATGAGAGGAACACCAGTCGATGAACAGACCCCACCTCAGAGCATAGGCTGAGTTATAGTTTCTATCACAGCCTGGGATAGGCCGGAAAGGTCTGACATGTCCCGTCCAGGAGCCAGACATGCAGGTTCCATAAGTCGGGACGCTGGTGCCAGATTGTGCCCATCCCCTGAGAAAGAAGGCTCATCCTCAAGGGTATCTTCCAGGGAGGGGCTGCCACGAGGCAAACGAGTTCGGCAAATACAGCCAATACAGCGCAACCTGCAGGACGTTCTTGAGCTCTGTAGGCCAGCTGTGGGGGTTGGGGGCATGGCAGTCCTTGACCCCAGAATCCAATCATCCAGCCTTAAAGGATTGGACGGGGGCACCTTGGGCACCTCCAATCCGATCCCCTCGGTGGCTCGGAGGAGCATAGCTGTCAGTTTGGTGTTTGCCTCGGCTGGGGCAGTGACCATGGAGGGGCGCTCACCAGTCTTCCTCTGCTGCAGAAGACATCTCCTTCCAGGGTGCACCGAAGGAGACCTCCACCGAAGTGGACCTCGACCCACTGTGCAGGGAGGCAGAAATTGCTGTGAGAAATTGCCCTTTCTTTTCCGGTTTACCCAGGGAGGACCTCGCAGCACAACTGTGCACTCGGTAGTTGGTTTCGCTGGTTACAAAAGGCTGGTTTGGCAGGTCTTTAAAAAGACAGCCAGCCTGCAGGAACCCACCAACAGCCATCCAGATGTCATCGCCATCAAGGGTGAGAGAGCGTGAACTCACAGGAACTCGTTTTTGTTTTTCTCATCTCCTCAGGACTCACAAGGCGAGGCTCCGAAGTGAAAAGCTGAATGAGTGGTTGCATGCTGACTCTTATATACCCGTATGTCCGGGGAGTGGTTCGGCATGCTAATACCATTCGCCAAATTTCATTGGCCTTTGTAGTAAGCCTCAGAGGTGATTGGTCGTGGTGAAACGACTGAAGGGGAACCACAGTTTCTAACTTGATATGATTTCATGAGAGGAAATAGCCCTGGAAGGTAACATTTTTTAGAGCATTCAGTCTTCAGCTACATCACAGAGATGTTTATTCTTATTGACGTGTTTATCGTTCCCTACTTTATTAGGCTATTTGGATTGTTTTTCAGATTACTATACGATCCCTAGCTGTGCTTGGATGCTGGTGCAGATTTCGTGACTAGCTTAACCAGCAAAGACTGGTAACCCCATTGCTACTGGCAGTTTGAGCTCAGGCCATATTTACGTCACCTGCCTCGGTTTATTAATAGAAGCATATTTCAGCCGCTTTCTGAAGTCTTCTGTGCTTCTGCAGTCACGGATGCCAAGGAACACCAAGTTCAACCCCAGCAAGTGTTACAATAACACATCTTGTGTAGCCTAGTTAACGGCTCGCAAGAATTTTACAACTTTAAAATAAAAAGACATTTATGAAGACAAGTTTTCTCTTATATCTATTTTTTATAAAAGCTCCAATGGTTGGGGTTTACAAGGGCCTTATGAAACCCTCTGTAGGGATATTCTGGATGGATTCCAGGACTGGATGAGTCCAGTCATGAGATTGGACATGCTAAAAGTAGCATAGGCTGCCATGATACTTTCATATGTCATGAATGTTGGATTATATACAGAAATCCCAGAGAGTCACCTTAACTGTCAAAGTAAAGGGTCAATGTCTGTTGTTATGCAGTCACATGATTGACCATTTTCAAGCCCACCTCGCACTGCTAACATAAACATGCCAGGCAAATAAAACACAACAAATCATCAACTGATTGTGGTGACATCTGATAAAGCTGTATTTACAGCTATATCGGGTGTTAATTGCTTTCCCTGTTATATTTGGTGGTGGCTCAATCACAAGATGATGGGAAACATTCTTCAGCTCTTGACGTATTAGTACACCTAGACCTATTAAGGGATAATGTCACAGTGGACTCCTGATATTTGACATTTGCTTCTGTAAATATTCAAAGCTGTGTGTTCTTTACAGATGGATAAAGCAGATACTTTAGAGGGTTTGGGCAGCAGTTATGGGTGCGGTAGTGGCAGTAGGCTTGGAAATGTTCCTCGGTGTGGTCTGACTGCTGGCTGACCTCCAAGAGATGTTTATAGACAATGAGAGCAAGGTCACCTTCTCAGAGCAACGGAAAACTCACACGGTCCATGAAGTCAGCAGTCACTTGACTACACCGAGCATCTCTGATGTCTACAAATAAACAGACAGGAGCCACGTTGCATATTGGATTTTGAAATTGCTTAAAATAAAGTTCTCTTTTGTTGAATCTACTTTTCCTCACGGAAACTTCTTTATGGTCTACCCCAGTGGCAAATGTACCTCACGTAATTGTTACAAAACATCCCGAAGAACATCTAACATGTAACACTGGACAACAGAGAGGCGTTCTCCAGTGCACAAACTCATAGCTTCCTCAGACATTTCTGATGGAGATGAATATGTAATCACAGGAATTAACAAGGATGTACTATTAATAAAGCGTGAACTACTCTCCTTCTATTTCCAGGAGAATCTGCTGCTAGTATTTCAGCCTACTGTCAGATGAAGTCATGGGTTTGATTTCCATGAACGAATAAAAAATGTATACAATGTAAGTAATTTTGGATAAAAAAGTCTGCCAAATACACCAATGAAAAGCATTTACAGTTAGCAGTGCCTATGTTTTAATGCAATCAGTTCCTGACATTTGTTTATCGTCAGCTAGTAGCTTTGGAGAAAATTGCTACCTGGTCTCATGGCATACAGTAAACGTATCTGGGTGCATTTTTTACCATACGTACCAATAAGTACGCTGCAGTTTCCAAAATAATTGAACACACAGAGATACATTTGTGAGAACAGGTTCAAAAATTAAGGTGTTCATTTTTAAGTGTCCTAAAAAACATTTTGCAGAATAATCCTAGGTAATAATATAGTTTATATTTTGCAACCTTACAAATTATTTAGTTCAAATTTCCTTTACTGTATTTATTCTAGTGGTGGGCCGTTCGGCTTTAACGCGAGACATATCGCCCGTAATCTATTCACAAAGTTGTGTTGGGAGCTGGGTCTATATGCAAGCTATGATGACTTTTGTCGGTGTACCACTGCACGCGTAAGCAGCGTATATTTTTTTTCTGCGCCCATGTAAATGGATGAGAGCTTTTACACTCACGGGCGACTTGGCAACTCTTAACAGGAGCAGAGCAGAAGTATGCAGAATAATATAGACAGTCGCATAACAAAGTATGCTAACAATGACATAAATCAAAGAACATGGCACAGTGTTTGGAGAAGAACACTGGAAAATACAACAGGAATAAGATGCTTGTCTATAGCCTACTGCAGTTAAAGCCGCGGTTCAGCTGCGCGTGACAAACCCTGCTAGTATGAGAGCACAATTGGCACGAGCTGCTCGTGCTCTGCATACGCGCTGCTTAAGTGTGAATTCGGCATTACACCTTGAGATTTTAGCGTGGATGTATACCTAGTCGAATTGCACTGTAGCCCTATTCGGACGGGGCTAGTTTTCTAAACTACTGTACGTGTGAGCTTCGATTCTTGTCACCTGTCGTCCATGATCTTCATGTACCATTGCGGACGTGACTAACACCTCCGTGTTCATTACAGAGGTGAGAGAGTCTGTTTTGTACACAGTAAACCGATGTTTAATTTTGCTTTACTTTTAGTCATTATTTAGGTAACTTAGCACACATATTCTAAATGCCTTTGGCAGAATTCAAATCAAATATTTTAATCTAGATTAAATTCAAAATTAATCTAGATTAATCTACCACTTCAGCAGGCTTCAGTCAATCCAAGATGGACTGGAATTATCAGTGGTTTCATAAAGTTCATGACTCAGATTTACCCCTGTGCTTTTGCAAGGGCAAGCCTGTGTTCAGAGAGGGCAGTCAAGAGAAGATCTGCCATTTATGGAGAGCTAGTAAACTGATAACACAGAGAGATGCATCATGAGAATCACATGGCACAGGGGAAAGACTGCAGAAGGAATGACCTCCTTTAAAGTCAAGGAAAGACACCATCTCCTGCGTCATATCACAATCAATATGAAGTTTCAAATGTGGGTTTGGGAGGAGTCTGTCATTCAGTTCTTTCAATCACCATTACGATAATTGATTGGACTGTCCCAGATACAATTCTTCTAGCATCCCTCCACCTCCTATCTCTTCCTGTGTGTGTGGTTTTTTTTTTTTGCTTCTCCTTCACATTGTACTATCATGGACATGTCTTTGTGTAAAAGATTATAAGATATATTTACAGTTGCATTCATCATTTGGCAGGGACTGTTATACAAAATAAACACTGTATTTACACTATATTCAAGGTATACATATTTCCTGATAATTGAATCCATGAAACCCATGGAACCCTGCATTATATAAGCTACAAAAAAAGCCAAACTTTAAATGTATTTTATAATATTTTCTTCAGCTGGTAAATAATTTGTAATCTGAAAACAGTGTATTGTGTGGGTGTGTGAACTATGAATAATCCTTTAACTTTTCTGATTTATTTATGTTTAATTCAAAATTACTTACAGTGCATTTTACATTTACATTTACCAATGCACTGGAATTCGATCTCATGACATGTCATAAAAATTGATTTAAACAATAATTGATATTAATCTATTTATTTGATAAAAAATATATACAATTATTAGAATTAATTATATGCAGTTGTTTTACTTATTAATCATTTATTTAATATTTTCTCAGCTCTAAAGCAATATTTTAAACTAGCCTTTTACTGTTGTTTTTTATTTATATTTTTCCTATTGAAGCATTCTAATGTTACTGCTTCCACAAGATGAATAACTTTTGTTGCTTTAATCTTCATTTGTAGAAAACATCTGCTAAATGAATATTTCACCCATGAGAGCTAAAAGTTCTGCATGTTGTGCAAGGCCCTGCACAACATGCAGGGCCTTGAGCCAAGAGAGGTGATATGCCTGTCCATCTGAAGCTTTGCTGACTCCAGGTGTTTCTACAGTTTGTAAGATTAGACACGAAGCCATGTGACCGAGGGTAACCCCGACCGCTAGCTGTTTGCTTCAGCATGGCATCATAGTTCTACTTCCTGCGGTCATGGACAGGTTATTGGGTCATGTTTGGTTTAATAAATGAATCATAATGAATTTCAACACCCTATACTGCAGCTCCAAAATAAGGTGAAGGATGTTTCTCCTTTGCAAAAACTACATTTAATTGAAAACACAATCAGGAAACATGTTTCCCAGTGTGAGTTATGCTACTTGGATCGATGCAAATAAAATCATCTGTTACTGTCATAAAACAAGAAGATGTTTTTTTTTGCGTTGTTCTCTATTGAGCTACCACTCTCTTAATTCTGTAAAGAGACTAACTCTTTTTCACTGTCTGTATGTCTAGACAGACGAGTTGCCAGTCAGTAAGACGAGGAGAGGCGGATCCATGTGCAGCTCTTTATTAAACAACTCAAGGTACAGGCAAGCAGGGCCGAGCAACAGCAAATGGTAACATCAGAGGCAAAGACAAGAGAATAATCCAATAACATAGCAGAGGTTGGGCAAACAGTATCCAGAGGGGCAGAGACAAGAGAGAATATCTGAGGCAGGCAGGGTTGAGAACGATAAATCAGAACAGGGAAAAGACAGGGAAACACGGAAGGCTTTACAAGGGGAATAAACCACACAATGGTCAGTCACACAACTAGCAACAAACAACCTTTAAATATAATTCATAATGAGATAATGAGGGGGTTGAACTAATCAGTAGACATGGCAACAAAAAAGCGGGGTAGAGACATTACTGGGTTTGTATGGAAACAACGGGAGACACTTCCTAATACAAGTCCTGAACATAGAACAGAGAGACATACAAACAATGAACATAGTCCTGCCTGGAGTGCCCTCTGGATGCTTCAATGTGTTTGGATTTTTGTAGTGTCAGGAGATGAGGTTTTGAGTATTTGTATAAATGTCAACAAGCTGATTTTTTTTTTTTTTTTTGAGATAATGTAATTTTGTGATTTCATAAAATCATAAAATTGAAAAAAGGCATTGTTCAGGAACCGGTATCGAACTTAAGGTATCGGTATCAAAATTTTTGAACGATACCCAGCCCAACTCATCACATATTGAAACTTGGTCAGGAACCTTTGGCGTCTCTTTTTGAATGTTTCGAAGTGAAGGGTCCTCCATTGTTTTCAGCTGTTTGACTTCATTCAAAGGTTTTATATATATAATAATTTTATAATATAATTATATAATTTTATATATATAAATTATTCCATATAAATGTTTACTTTCATTGTAGCACCTAACACCAGCCATACCCCTACACTAAACCTACCCACCTCTGAATAATATAACAGAGGGTCAACTGAGGGTCACTTCAACAAAATTTTATTTACTATTTAGTTACAAAGCAAGTGATTTAAAACAAGACCTATAAGTACAGTATTTTTACAAGTTAATTTTGCCTGAATAGAACATAACTATTTACATGAGTGTAATAAAAGCCCGCCCACACTGAAAGCTGATTGGCTTATTGATTGGCTTACATACAGCGCAGCCTTATCAGACTGAGTACAGAGACGACCTGAAATCGAGCAGAAGTGTAAAGTCTGACATAGCTACGGGGTTGGGTTATGTGCTCATAAATGTGTAACTGTTTTGACTCTTTACTTTGCAAAATCACATCCTTACATTTATGCAATAATGGCAATGTTATTACTCAGTATATCTCTTAAGTATGACTATAAAATTCCCGGTATCGTGTCAGCCTTTTGATACAAAGGGTTTCCTATTTTAAACAACGGAGGACCCTGCATGTCGAAAAGTGACGCCAAATGCTGGGTTGAGGCCTCTGGGTAAGGACATTGGGATGTTGTAACCCAGTTTTGGGTTGAAAATTGGCCTTGATCCATAACCCAGTGCAGATTAGAATTAAGACAGTTATGGCAAGTAAACGTCCTAATTCCATCATGTTGTTGTTATTACTAATTTTAGTAAGAGTAAAAGAATGTTTGTTTTGTAGATGTTGAAAGCCAGAGACATAGGAGAACTTACTTTTTCTTAGATTTATGAGTTCATAATGTTTCTGTTGTCTCCTGCCTTTTACTTCACTTTTTTTTGATGCAACAACAGTATGATTACATGTTCTCATTTTATGTAAACCATTGATAAAAAAAAAATGTTTCATTGCAGAACTCAAAATAAGTTTGCTTGTGTGAAAGACAGTTCAAGGCAAGTAAACGTCTTAATTACTAAAAGTAAGTTTTTGTAGATGTTGAAAGCCATAGATATGGCAGAGCATCACTGACTGATGCAAATTATGTTTAGAAAATAAATGTTTCTTTTGTCTCTTGCCCATTTACCTCACATTTTTGATGCAACAACAGTGTGATTACGTGTTCATATTTTATGTAAACCATTTTTCTATGTGTTCTTTCATTGCAGAATTTCGTCATCATCTTTGAAAGCAATACATTTATTTAAACAATATTAGATGCCCTCACAGTAGTATTCTAGAGCGCTGTGATAGACAGAGGCATTTATCAATCACACAAATTGGTTGAAATGATGAAACCGACTATTTACCTATTCTGGCTGATGTGATGCATCTATGTCTGAAAATGGATTGATTTGAATTAAAGGTTTTCTTTTTTCAAATGTTTATTTTTAGGCCATTAATGAAGAACATGCAGTGGATGAAAGCTGGTCAAAGAGGACCGTTCCGCTGAACTGATGCAACAGTGGTTTTAAAGGAGAAAAAGTGCCCTGGATAATGTTGAAGATGTCACATGCCTTTGCTGTGCTGATGGTGCTTTTTCACATGCAAAATGTATATTGTATACAATATATAAAATTTACCAAAAAAGTTTAACAAACGTTCAGTGCTTCATTTATAAACTAGTAGCTGTTATTGCCATACTTTTATGCATTTATTGTAACATCCATGCTTCCTTTTACTGTTTCTCTTAATTTTTAATAAATATTTCCCTTTCGATAGTCATTGTTTTTGTGTAAAAGTGATTTTAATATTAACAAGTTTTGTAGGTTTAATGCCTTACCCAGTTTGGGTTCATTTTAGACTAGCAATGCAGTCATTTTAAACCATTAAAAAAGCAACCAAGCATGCTGGGTCAGATATATAACCCAACTTGTTTTGATTACAACAACATTAAAAAATCACTTTAAATGAATGATTTATTCACTTTGTTATTTGTTCTGTGTAGTTGCTTTTTCAGCTTTCTAAGATGCACATAAGAAAAAAATCTCCCTTCTTTATGTCAAATCACTCAGTTCTGGAATTCAGCAAACACAGAGAAGTGAAGAGATACAAATATCCCTATTCTGTTTAACTAAAATGGCCACTGGTTATCCAGTTAAATTAGATGACTGGAAGTAATTAGGGCAGCATGATAAGTTATCATGAGTAAATATCTCATCCACATCCGTTTAACCCCAATACAGATACAAAAACGTCTCAGGTTATGTATATAACCCTGTTCCTTGAAGGAACGAGATGCTGCGTCGACGAGACGCTATGGGAACGCCCTCAGCGTGACGGCTCTGAATAGTGTGTAGAATCAGCCAATGATGAG
>JAUCMT010000032.1:2501344-2511433 GCA_032357475.1 Enteromius thamalakanensis
CAGTACGCAGGACCCATCGAGACACATTTGGCAGTAGTTTCCACGCTGTCAAATAGTCTACTAAGGGAACCAGTCTCACGAGGCTGGTCTCTGATGATATTTGAGGGATGATGTTTTGACACAACCCACCCTCGGGTGAAGTTGTGTTTCCCTCTCGAGAGCTCGGTGGCGAACGTCTCGGTGCCGCTACGTTTCCGGGCGGCTGAACCGGAGACCGATGTTCGCGGGAGACGCTCACGCCTCGTAGCACCGGCGAGGTTAGTGAGGCCGTCTCCCGAGGGCACTGAGGAGAGATGGAATCCGTGTAATGCGGATGAAGCCACTCTTCCCCAGAGGGGCCTGCCCTCAGAAGTCCTGTGATATTATTACTAGGACTTCTTTCTCCCCTGCGAAGCCTTCTTCTTATTTTGGATTACGACCCTCAGGTCTTTCTGGGTCTTTGAAGGCTCCGCCACAGAGCGGCGCCAACCCCCCTTCTGTTGTTTCTGGGGGGGAGCTCTCGTGGCGACACTCTGTTTCTGCGTGTCTCTGTATTGTCTGTACGAGGAGCCGGTACTCAGGAGGGACTGCCCCCGCCCGGCAGTCCCTTGAGCTGGAGAGCGGCGAGGGAGGAACCGCTGAAACGCCGCCGCTTGCTTACGAGCCTCCTGGTGTCTTTCGACGACCGTATTGACAGCGTCGCCGAACAGACCCTCTGGCGCAAGCGGGGCGTCCATCAGGCAGACTCTGTCCTTATCCTTCATATCTGACAGAGTCAGCCAAAGATGCCTCTCGGCGGCCACTAATGCTGCCATAGTTCTACCAATAGCTCTAGCTGTTTCTTTCGTGGCACGCAACGAGAGGTCAGCGGTCCTCCTAAGTTCTTTTATGTCATCACTACTGACTTGCTCGCCTTCATCCAGCTCTTTCAGCAGGTCAGCTTGGTACGCCTGTAATACGCCCATCGTATGCAGACACGCACCAGCTTGACCCGCTGCTGAGTACCCCCTGCCTACTAACGCTGACGTTGTTCTGAGCGGTTTCGTAGGCAGGGACGGAGCCTTCAAAGACGTTGCGGATTCGGGAGAAAGATAGCCCGCGAGCGTCTGTTCTACCGGTGGCAACGTCTTATAGCCCTTCTCGTTCACTCCGGTTACATTTCCGTAACATTCGGAGGCTGGAACAAATAGACGTGACGAGAAGGGCTTTTTCCACGATCTTGACACCTAGGTGTGCAAGTCGGGAAAAAAAGGCAGGCTCCGTTTGGAAGGTGGTGGCCGCGATTTAAGAAATCTTTCATCTAATTTGCTTCTTCTTGGTTCGGCTTTAACCTCAGCCGGCCAATCGATGTTCAACTTGGCTACGGCACGAGTCACGACCTCCACTAGCTCCTCGTACTGGGGCGCAGCCTCTTCCTCAGCGCTCTCTCAGTAGCAGAGCGCGCTTCCGACCTAGTCTGGCTAGTGCTCGATCCCATGGCGGAAGAGCGAGATAGGGATCTGCCCGTCTCGGACTCTTCATATAATTCAAAGTCATGGAGATCGAGTTGTGATCCCCATGAATGTTGTCGCCGCTCCGCCTCGGCGCGAACGGGACCAGAGCCAAGGGATTCGCTAATGAAGGCTCCCTCTTCATTGAAGAGAGCCTTCCGCGAGCTTATCAGTTTGTTGAAGGGCTGCATCAGCGTGCTTCGCTCCTAGGCAGACAACACAGAGCGTGTGAGGATCATCCGGGAGGATGCATCTCTCACACGGGCTAGAACACTTTTTATATTGTCCACTATTGCCTTTATTTGTTTTCTGTTGTGCTTTAGACATGTTGCTATTTGTTTGCTAATATCCTTTCACACAGACAGACTTTTTTGTTGTTCTACAGAGACACGACTTTCTTTCCTTTTTTTGTCTTTCTACTTTCTTTCAACTCAGAAAACAAACTTTTCGCACACACACACACACAGAGCGCTTTGCTGAATGACAGAAAAGCTCCCGGCTCGCATTTTCCACGTGCTTTTATGCTTCCTGGCCGGTGACGTCACCCGCCTATGACGTCCCAACTCATCATTGGCTGATTCTACACACTATTCAGAGCCGTCAAGCTAAGGGCGTTCCCATAGCGTCTTGTCAACGCAGCTCGAGTTCCTGAAAAGGAGCAAATGATTTTGCCATCAATACAGGTACAGATATCGGCTTCACTGCACGCCCCTTTTCCGTACTGATGCTGCATTTTATCATGACATGAAATTCTGCTTTTTAAGTCATGCAGTTTATTCAGTCCCTGAAATTACTCATTTCACGTTTGATATAATATTAGATTATATAATACATAAAGGCATAACAGCCCTGAGAAACTCCTGACAGGCCTAGTTAACAGACCAGGTCTTATGACCAGTGCTCTTTAAATGTTGCCAGGTGAAGACATACTATATTTATAAGAAGACGTTTTTCCACTGTGCTAGTCTTAATTTAGATGAAATGGAGGAGAATGGTGATACAGTGTCAATGAGTGCAAAGTCCTCCTCCTGGACCCTCTCAGATTTCATCCATGAGGCGAGTGAGATGTGCTGGTGGAACGTTAGTGTGTGTGTGTGTGGGAGAGAGCATGTTCAGTGCTTCTTGTACAAAAGATTTTCAAAGACATGTATATACTATTCCAGCTGTGCTTAATCTGAAGTGAAAGGTCAGTTTCAAAGATGTCAGACAAAAATGTGAAGCACAGTGGTTTTATGTATTTATCTTTTGCTCTTCTTAAAGATTCAAACATTCATCCTCTAAACCTCTTCTAGTTTAAATATTTAATCTTTCCTTTTGAGATTTGAGAGGGTTTTGTCAAGTAAGCATGTCAGGCAAGCATTAAAACTTGGAACGCTTTACAGCACTGAAGCTATCTAACAGATGTCTTGACATGTCAGGACCTGTGAGAATATTAAAGAAATGTAATTTTTTCATCCTGAGCCGTGATGTGCTTTTGTTCCCATCAGAGTTAATAGGTCACACTGACATTCACATCATAAAATTTTTGTTTTGTTTTTTGCTTTTTTTGTAGGACAAACATTTAGACTGAAAACAGCCATTTGGATATCAATAAGTAAAAAGTTATAATAATTATTGAATAATGTTTATGATGTGTTATATATTTGGCCAAAAAATATTTAACCCTAACTGATGAAGTGTGTAGTTTTTATTAATTCTGAAACAGCCATGTTGAAAGAAAAGCCCATGTTCATATTCCAGGACATGGCACAGATTCATCAGGCTCACTCTGTGAAACAGTGGTTGAGTAAGCACTTTCACACATGAAATATCCACCACAGGCTCCTGAGCTACACCCCATTGAAAGCCTTTAGGATGCACTGAGTCAACTTTATAGAGTATGAGACTCTCCCATTGTCAGTACAGGATCTCGGCCAAAAATTAAAGGCAACTCATTAAATGCTGTGATGTTTTATAATGCTGTCAAAACAATGCCACAATAAAAGCACAATGTTATCAAAGCTATCCAATTGTCAAGACAAGACTTTAACTAACCATGATCAGAACTCAAAAGACAACGGATTAAATACACAGGAACTGATACAGAAAAGTGAAGGCAGCTGGTAAAAAAAAGGTGAGACAAATTAACTAATCAAACATAACAAGGGTTAAACCAAAAATACAAAGACAATGGGGAGCACGAGACTAGACAGACATGGAACATTACACCAATGAAGAAAGTCGACTCCGGCACATTCCAAACACTTTCAATGGAATTAAGGTCAGGAATCTGTAGTAGCCAATCTCAAGCAATTTGCATCTAATGAATCTGCAATACAGTATGTAGCTTATATGAGTATATTCTGTGAATAAAAAAGGTATGCATTGCATCATTTGGGGTTAACAATAAAATTGGTGCTTAATATTCAACATGAAACATATTAATCACTGCAATATTGATTGAGACCTGCAGCTCACGTCACGTCTTGGTGTCAGAAACTAAAACACACTTTCAGGAGTCTGGTCAGCGCTGTTTTGGCAGTACATGGTGGACCAACAGGAGGTAGGAGGTCATAATGTTTTGGCTCATTGATGTTTACTACATAGCATAAGATAACGCTCAGCAATGCTAATTTTCACGTTTGAGTGTCCATTTACTTCCATTTCTGTTTAATTAAAGGGGGGTCTAATACGATTTCATGCATTCTGATTTACCAAACACTGTTAAAGAGCTCTCATGGTTAACATGGCCAAATGTTCAAAAAACATACGAAAGTAATTTTGTACCAAATACATTCCTTTCAAGTTCATATAAGTAAGTTTTGTTTGGCCCTTCATGACCGATGCGAGAGCAACTTCAACTTAATCGGCACCGCTGCACGGGACTTGCTCAAGACAAATGTCTCAAGGAGTGTGTTTTTGGACAACTTTGTTCAGCTTCCCAAAGAACCAGTGTTATGTTTAATGATGAGTGAAACTGTATTAAATGCCTGTGTTTTGTTGGCAGCTGATGCTCAGGTACTCATGATTCTTTAGCTCCACCCACTGCGTGGCTTCAGGAGCTCAGCTGCTTTCAGAGAGAATGGTAAAGCTGCATCTTTCTTTTATAAATATGATACAACTAACTAATCTAACATGAGATTAGACAAAACCCTTATGTTCCCTTTAAATCTGTTTATCAGTTATATTCACCCACTCAATTCATTACAAACTGAGGTTTAAAATTATGAAGGGAAGAGCTTTAGACAAAATGTCTAGGTGAATTAACCCTTCGATATGAGTGTAAATAAATTTTTTGTGTTTGTCCAAATAATTATTACATTATTACATTCTTAATGTTCTGGGCTGCAGTTTTTCCAGTTTGGATTTGAGCTGTCACACATGTTGGGTTGGGGCAGGCTTCTGTGCAGAGATTAATTTAGAGGAATTTTTTAATGGGGAATTTCATCAAGGAAATGTCTGCCAGTAACTGCCTGCTTTTCCTTTACATCAAATCATTGGCTTCCTAGTTCTTTAGATTCTTTGGCTGTTGTTAAACATTAATCTTCATAGAAGTTCGATTTACATAATGTTTCTTATCGTGGGGCAATGCTACGACCTTATTGAACAGTTACTTAGCATTCAGACCAGTCATTACTTTGCCAGACATTTTGAATTTCATCGCCCTTTGATTTTCTGTGATTAATTGTCTCGTCAGTGAACCTATGCCTGTCAAGAGTACAAATAAAACCCTTTGAAAAAAGGATGCAGGTCGTGCTGATCTGTACTAACCATTAACAAGAGATCAGCACATACTGTTCTTCTCGTTTTGTTCCAGCACTATGATACCACTAATTATGTAGTTGAATATAATACAGGCGCTCTACTGCCGTAATAGAAAAAATTGAGAAAATATATTTTTAAATACAAGTCAACCCAATACCCTGAGACATTTTCCTGACACGCTACTGTAAATTGCCACCTGATTGATGAAACCTGAAACCCTTTTTTATCAGGCTTGCTTACACATGCACGCACACACACACACACACACACCTTCATTTAATTAAGTCTTTTGTAAACACAATATTCACTCTCCCTCACATTAAACAGACCCAGAAGACAATATGACGTTGCTTTCAAAAAATAAGAACTTTGTCTTTGTCTTACTTTGTCTTACTCAGTCTTAAATCTGACTCATGGTCAGGTATATCCATTTGTCTCACACATGTGCTTATTAAAGCTGAGTAAATGTTATCTGACTCATGTGAAGTTTTTTTTTTTTTTTGTGTCTCTTTCTTTGATAACTAAGCCCTGGTTTATGGATGGGTGGGGTTAACCGTACATGCATCTATTTAATGGATATTACTACATGAAGAGGACATCAGCAGAGCAATGTTAATCTGTCAGGTGAGTCATCATCTTTTCTTTAACTTAAAATCCTGACCCCAGGCTTTTCCGCTGGTTTCCAGCGGAAACCAGATTTTTCAGGAATTTTCATTCATCCAGCAGAAGCCAAATTTTCTATGCTTCCATGTGACTTATTGTAAACATCACTCACAGGCGTGAATGTCTGATCATCACATGACTGGGAGGTAATTTGCTTTGTGATGTACGAAGTGCATGCACTGGATCATGACCGGTTTAGCAAGCAAAGACAAATTTTAGGTCAGTGAAATATTTAGTCTTTAGACTCTAGATGGCGCAGACTGATAGTGTAACGATGAGACAAGGAGGTGTGCAGATTCATCTGCATACTACTTTATTAAACAAACTCAGTGATGAGCAGGGTCGATGACGGCAAACATGAACATAAGAGGCAAAGGCAGCAGAATAATCCAGAGTGTGATAAACCAAAACAGGGAAACACAGAAAACAAGCAAGAATACACAAAACACAAATCAGCCTATTAATACAACTCTGATCGTGACAAGGGGCGGAGGAACAATATGCAATCATGGCGACAAACAAGGTGGCAGGAGACAAGAGTTTATAATAAGAGTCCTTGAACAGGGAGGGCAAGTCAACTTATGACTGATAGGCTCTTTCCAATGGTCTTCTAGCAGTCACATCATGCTGATTCTGCTTGTTCGCAAGACATTTAAGAGCCTGGAAGCCTGTCCTCCAGTTTCTCTGAGACCCTCCACCTCCCCCAGCACCGCTTGTCTAAATTTGCTATGGGATTTATATATTTATGCCGCAGCAGCAGTATATCATATGTTTTATGTGTACTGCAGGGAAGTCCATACTAGAACCGTGTAGCACTAAATAGAAACCAAATATGTATTCCGAGAGATGTTATGATTTAAATGATTTCGATTTCAAATTCGACATATATTTAGCACGTCCTAAATGAAAAAATAAATAAATAAAATCATTCATGGCAGGTCTTGCTGCAACGTCTAGTCCCAACGATCTGATCTGTTCTGTGACTGTCACTGTGTCACGATTGAGACGCATGGAAAAGTATGGATCCATATTTGACTCACACACACAGAGGAAAGTCACAGGCAAAATCATCCAACGGCAAACAGTACATCAAAGGCTGAGACAAGAGAAAAATCTGAGTTCGTGGCAAAGGGTCAGGCGATGAGACAAACAGAGTCCAGAGGGGGGAGGCAAGAACAAGAGTACGAGAGCAGGCTTAGGTCCAGATCCAGGGAGGGAGAGAAACACAGAAAAACACCAGGAACACAGGAAAACATGGAGGGCTTGACAACGGGGTACATCCAACATTGACGAGCGAATTCATGAAAGACAAGTGCTTAAATACAAGAAAGTGGGGCAAAGAAACAGATGAGTGACCATGACAACGAACAATATAGGCGGATACATGAATGAACAACCGAGACAACAGACAAGGTGGGTGGAGACATGAGTTCATTGATAAAGTCTGGGCATGAAAACAGAAACATGAAACACAAAGAATCAGAGGTGTGCTGGAGTGCCATCCAGTCCTTTGCTGGCGACTCCAGCTTATCGTTACACACTGAGTGCTACTCCTGTAATTTTTTTTATATTTCAAAGGTTATGATATAAAACATAATAGCTTTGATCTAGTTCAGAGTTTACAATTGTGTAATTGCACCACATCTACATATGTTTACACTTTACTTCACTTGTACGTTTACCAGACACTTTTCTTCCGCAAAAGTGATGGTATCAACATACCAAAGTAAACATGATTGATTTCTTACTTAGTGTTCCTTTGATCTCCGTTCCATTGAATTATGCCAGTGGCATAAGAAAGAGTTTCCTGAGTGTCTTTACTGTAGTTCTCTTGGGAAAATATCGACAGCAAGTCAAGAAGCAACATGTCAATGTTATCCTGATGTAACCCTTTGACAAACTACTTCATCATTTTACAATGTGTGTGAATGATGCAGCTTGCTCCTGCTGAAATGCTCATACAACTGTGAATTAAGTAACATTGCAGGAGCTGGAAATAAATAAGTACATACTTAAATACAACAAAACTTATTTAGAATTATTTACACAACATCTTTAATTCAAGCCTAAAACGGTTGCATAAGAATGCTAGAACGGTAATATTACACCTACATATACTGACCAGTAAGCACATACAGATTATAGTCAATTATTCATTCATGTATCTTAAAGCCCTGATAAGAAGCTTATTTTTAATCAGCTTAATATAACAAAGAATTAATTTATATTTTGTCTTTTTTGTCACACACAAATGCCACTCATAGCATTCCAACACAATCTCACTACAGTTGATTACTATTTTATGTTTTGGTAAATCGGCGGCTAATTTTCGTACAATTTGCCCACGTGCCACTCATGGTTTTTGTAACAATTCATACACACATATATTCAACCATTCGACTTTAAAACTGGTTTAAGCATTCCAGTATCCCAGGGACTGTCATTTATAGATGCAATTATGTATCATTTCAGAATGTGTTTCTTCAAAGCTCTGATCTGCTTTGTTTATATGCTGTTCTGAACAGCTGATGGAGATTTCTATTACAAAAAAGACACTTTAAATCAAGACAAAGAACAGGGGAAATTGAAGAATGTATACTGTCCCGCTGCTGTGTCAACAGTGGCTTATCATGTTAGATAGCTGGTGAAAACTACAGACCCGCAGCAATTCCTGGTATGAAACACACAATGTTACACTCAGGTGCCGAGAGGAAAGTAACCCGGAAAACTAAGAAACTGGCTTTTATGTCATGCTCTGAGTCTGTCTGCAACTGCTGGGCATCACTGGCTGCGAGAGATTAGTGGGGTGTGCTGTGCATGAATCAGGGAGATACTGTGACTAAATGTCTGCTTTATGCTTATCAGCGCAATGAATGGAATCCTCAGAGACACGGGGATAAGGTGAAGTGTGGGCACAGAGTCAGAGAGACTGCTATCTGATCTGACAGACTGATGTAGACTTGGTTTTACTGATATTATCTGTGCGACTGAGTACAGAAGTACAGATTCACAGATTAAACTATGCAACTGAAGAACTGATTCATGCAACAGATGAAGAAGAACAAGACACATGAGACACATCATTGGGCCTGACTGACCAATTCACTATTGTAGTTGTCTTTCCCTTCGTTAGTTTAGTAGAACAATCCTTTCAGATTAAAATAGCATTTTAAGCATTTATTTACACAGATTTCATCAAATGTGTTTATTTGTTTCCGTAAAATTTAGATTTAAATGTTTGTCCCACTTTACAGTAAGTGTCTCAACTACTACGTTCTTATGTAAAAAACAATAAATATAGTAATATAGTTATTGAAATAGAAATACAAAGTTATGTAAGTATGTTCCATAAACTTTAAAAATCCACATTGAAAATATATTGTCATAAATAACTGTACAAATAAATTTTAAACATATAATTGATTTTTTTTTATGAAATATAACAGCTGACAAAAACTCTGTTAAGTCTGTGTTAATGTTATGCCATATAAGTGTGCACTTGTACATACTGTATACATCTCAGTGTTTGCGCTCTGTCTCTCTACACTATGTGTTTCGAGATACATTTTATGACATGATCTTTTAATACATTCTGCCAAGTAACATCTACAACAAACAAAGTGTTACATCTCTATAACAACAACCAGCTCCTCAGAGGCTTTGGAATTTAGAAAACACAGTGCTGAAAATAAGTTACCAAGTAAAGATTATAATGACTGGGAGCTATTACAGCACAAGCTGTTCACTTGCAGAATGAACTCACTACTAACTGTTAACAAAATTGGTGTATTATTTAAACTATAAATAAATGCATTAACAAATATTCACATGCTTATAGTTTCTGCTTATTTGATTTGCAGGTGCTTACCTACTTTAAAACGAACGGTTAAAGATTCAAAGATATATATGACAGATTAGGTTTGATCAGTGAAATTGCAAGTTTAAAGGAAGCATTCACCCAAACAATTACATTTGCTGAAAATGTACTCACCCTCAGGCCATCCAAGATGAGTTTGTTTCTTCATGGGAACAGATTTGGAGAAATGTAGCATTGCATCACTTGCTCATGAATGGGTGCCATCAGAATGAGCAACCTGATCTCACAGAATTGCGTGAAATAACCCCGAACTCTTAACGCATCATTCCGTGTTAGTATCACGTAATGAGCGAAAATTGCGTGATACTACCACGTAAAAGATTACAATGTAATTCA
>JAUCMT010000032.1:2511533-2542948 GCA_032357475.1 Enteromius thamalakanensis
CAGATCTCTGTGTGGAGCACTGGCTGTTGTCAGACAATAATCTCACTGCATTATTACAATTAATGACAAAAATAATGGAAATGGAAACTGATATTTCGCTACCGCAAAAGATAATAATAACCGACTTAAAACCTAGGTAGTTATGTGTGTGTGTGTGTGTGTTTTGAAAAGCTGTAAACATTTGAAAATTAAGTCTCAAAATCCAAATGAAACGAACAAGATCGACTCGATAATAAATGAACACGTCACCTGATTCACAAATGCACAGATTCCTTTTTGCATGCTGAAATGTATGATATATTAATGTAGAACAGACCGGTTTTATTCACAAACATGTATTTATTTGTACAAATCGCTGTACAAGCATTTAATCCTGAATGTCCACATATTCTCACTGCAAGGTATTTGTGTTTGTAATAAGAAACATGCATTAAATGTATCTATTCATCATTTTGAGTCTAAAATCATTCCATAACTGAGCAGCTCCATTGAGAGATTCATTAAAAAAAGTATGCCTTAACATATTTGTGTGTAAACCACCCAGTTAGCCAAAGGCAACTACAACATGCAAAGGCGAACAACTTCTAAGAAATTTGTACCTGGCACATAGGCATGATGTGGTCTTGAACCAAATAATAAAGTGTTCACACCATTGACTTCTTGGAATGGAAATCTATAATCTATTCTATTATCCAGAGATAATTTGTAAAGACCACTAAAATATATCTTCCGGTAAAATCAGGATCCCAATCGAAATTAGCAAATTTAAGAAGCTAAACAAGGCAGAAGTTTTCATAAAGATTCTGTAGAGAGTAACAGCTGTTCTCCACTGTTCTGCATTAAATTACAAAGAGGCACATGGGGGCAATACGGTACATGGTGCCCCAGCACTCATGCTGGGATACCCTTTTTGCCTTCTGTGTCATATATCACTGAGAACTTTACTGTGAGATGAAGTCACTTCACTGTGGCACAGCACTTTTATTGCTTGTGCTACTAGATATTTTTCTAAGGGTCTCAGGGGCATGCTGGGTAAGAGATGAAGTAGCTGAGAAGTTCATAACTCTCGGGTCTTCAACTCAGCATGGAAACCCCTTTTAACTTCACAGAGTGAAAGACAGTAATGCAGTAGACATGATTCTAAAGAGAAACTACTAACTTTCTATGTTATACTAAAGAAGGATTTCTAGAGGCAGGAAACATTTGCAGTAGTAAACTTATTTAAACTAATAATGCCAAAAAGAAACATGATGAAGGTAAAGCAAGGAAGGTGTAGCCTTGCAAAGACCATGGGTTAGCTCATAAAGGAGGATCCAGTGGGAGTGAGGACAAAGGTAGAGATGAAGTGAAGGAGGGTTAGAGGGCTGAAGGAAATGGCAGAGTCTGAGGGATGAGGACCCATGGAGGAGCTGAGTGAAAAAAAAGCCATGGTCAAGCCGATGAAGTTTATGGCCAAGCCAGGAAATTAGGTGCACAGAGCACAGAGCCTAGAACTGGAACAAGCAGTGGGAACTGTGAGGACAGCAGATGAGGTGGAAGCAGGGGGATCTAGAGGAGAGGGTGGAAAAATGGGTGGGACTGGTGGAGATGAAGGCTGGCCAGGACCGGCAAAGGAGGAAACAACAGGGAGCTCAGATCTCCAGTTATGTGCCCTAGTAAATGAATGTTTATTGCTCATGCTGTGAGTTTTGTGTGTGTTTGGGAATGCAGTCATGCTTTATTTTTATAATTGCATCATTTCACTATATTAAAAGTGGAATTATTATTATTATATTTCAATTTGCTTGGCTATCTAAAACACCAGTCTGACTGTAATTTAGACTGATACAGTATATCACAAATAAAAAGAGTGTTAAGTCCCTTTCAAAGTTCAGATACAAAAAACTGTACAAAAAGTTCAGATACAAAAAACTTCAAATTGCAAAAACTGACCATAAGCAGTAAAAAAGGCTGGAACAATCTTTTCTTAAGCGTTACAAACAAGTCGTGTTGCATTTCAAGTCCTTCTGAAGCCATGCAATGTCTTTGTGTGAAAAAGAGAGTAAAATATATAAAAAAAAAAATAATTAAAGTCGGCGACTGACTTCGCTCTGCGGGAAATGAAGGTTACCGCACATGCCCTTGGCTAGGTGATATCCACGGTAGTGGCTCAGGAGCGCCACCTTTGGCTGAACCTGGCACAGATGGCAGATCTGCGCCCTCACTTCCAGAGGAGGACTGGGAGCGGTACCTGCGTACTCAGCTGCCGCCAGTCCACAGTACCTAAATTTTCACAAAAAGAGCAAAATTTCATCCCTCTGGGACCAGTGCCCGAGGTTCCCATCTAACCCAATATCTGTTCTCTCCCCAGATGCAGACCTGGAGCCCTGGATCACCAGGGCGTGAACCTGTGGAGCAGGGAGTGGCTGCCCACAACACCCAGACTCACCACCAGGACATTCATCCTTCTGGGACCCAGTCCCCTCCCTGGTTCCCCACCAGACTGCCCCACCATGGGCACGGCTGTTACCGTACCCTTGACAACCCTGGCGAACCGTTTGGGGGCCTGGTTACAGCTTCCCAACCCCTCGCAGTGCTTGATATGGATGGTATGCCCCAGCTATGCGATTCAGTTCGCCAGGCATACAATGAGAGGCATCCTCTACACCACTGTCTGTTCGGACACAGATGCTGCTGTCCTGTATGCGGAGGTTGCAGTCCTACTTGCGAAGGAAGCAATTAGGCCTGTTCCTTCAGCTGAGATGAGGTCAGGGTTTTACAGTCCCTACTTTATCATGCCCAAAAAGAGCAGTGGGCTGAGACCCATCCTGGACCTTCGAGCTCTAAACCGGTCCCTTCTCAGGCTGCCGTTCAAGATGTTCACGCCGAAGAGCATACTAACATGCATTCGGCGCCAGGATTGGTTCTGCTCCTGTGGAGTCAGACGTTGCTGAAATCGCTGCGTGCCATTCACATTCCAGGGACACTCAACCGTGCAGCCGACCAGCTGTCACGACAGGCCACCCACCCTGTTCCTACCACTCCCTTCAGAGATGAACCTGCAAGCTCTGCCCCAAGAGGAGGCAGACCCAGCCTTATAGTTCCTGTGTCCAGTACGCACACTGCGCCTCTACGTTGACCACACTCGGAGCTTCAGATGCTCTCAGCAGCTTTTTATCTGCTTTGGAGGTCAGCAGAAAGGGAATGCTGTCTCCAAACAGAGGATGGCCCATTGGGTGGTTGATGCCATCTCCTTGTCTTATTTATATCAGGGAGAGCCGTGTCCGTTAGGTCTGAGAGCAGACTCCCCAAGGAGTGTTGCCTCCACCTATGCTTTGGCTTACGGCGCCTCTCTAGCAGATATCTGTAGAGCTGCGGACTGGGTGACACCTAGCACCTTTGCCAGGTTCTACGACCTCAGCGAAGAGGCTGTGTCCTCCCATGGCTTAAATGAGACAAGCAGGTAGCAGGAGGCCGGCTGGTGTCGGCTTGCTGCGCCATTCCCACGGGATCTGTGAGCCTTTCTTAGAGGTTTCCCTGTGCCAAGGCGAACCCCTCTCCTCCTGCCCTACAGTTGGACCTAGAGCGGAGTAGCTCTGGTAGTGTTCCTACTGGGTCTCCTTTGCCCAGTAGGTTGTGGCTCAGAAATTTTCTTATGCTCCACAGTCAGCCAGTATGGCTGTGTTTCCCTTCATTTATATCCATATCTATCGATATAGTGTATTCCTCTAATTCAGATGAAAAAACTGTGTTTATACTTCATGTCTCAACCCTCAATCCATGCTTCAGTATTTCTGGCATCCCTGAGAAGGTTACGTGCAGACTCTCCTGCTGACACCCATGCCTGTCGGCACCAGGGTCTCTGTGTAACGCGGCCACAGGGTTGTGGCATTTTCCACGGGTCTGTTCCCATATGTAACGTCGGAGTGACTCGACTAAAGAGGAACGTCTAAGGTTACTTAGGTAACCCACATTCCCTGAAGAAACGTGGCCACGACCCTGGGTCGTGCTGATGCTGATTCGTCTCCTCAGCGAAAACCTGTAAGTTCATTCCATCCATGCCCTCTTATACTCACGCTGTGATAAGGTGCACCTGGCTGTAATTAATGCACGCCAATATTCATTGGCCTTTTCTCATTGACTCAAAGGCGATTGGTCTCTCTTATGCGAGTTCCCCTATGTAACGTCTCCGTTCCCTTCTTAATGGAACAAGGGTTACCTACATGACCTTAGACATTTATTGGGGTACTCAGTATCCCATGCTTAATATTTATTATTTATATATTTATTTGTTATATATTAACTATACTAGTAATTAACATAAACTATTATGGAATATTCAGATTTATTATTAGTGCTCATAATATAAGTAAAGTGAAATTTAGTTTATTGAAATAAAAAAAGCAATATGTTGTAAAAATGTAATGCCCAATCCTGCTGCACAGTGTGATTGACAAGTTGAAAAAGCTGCGATATGTCTTTAAAAGTGGTCCACACAAGGGTCTTATCGGCAGAGAAACAGGCACATTTACAACAGGACCCTATTAAATGAGCTGCTCAACCCCCACATTAAGTTATTCATGTTGATTCCCTTATCCACAAAACACACTGCCTGACTGATTGATTGTGTGTGCGCCACCCAGAAGATCAGTTTGATTCCTTTCATGGGCCTTTTGTGTACATGACATTTTTTTTGTACACTACCATGACAATACCATTGTTTTGTGTTTCATGGTCAATTAAAGGGTCATTTAGTTTGATTAAAACATTGTTTATCTTTGGGATCCTTTTATTGTAGTGCTATATGTGGTATTTATTACAACCAAAAAAATTATCTGGCTACAGTAATAATTTTATTGGTTTCAGAATTTATAAATGTATACCATATAAAAATAATTAACATGTTTTCCTTCCTTAAATAGATCACAAAAAATACGGAGATAACAGAATTTCAAAAGACATGCGCCGCGTGAAGTCATTCTTAACCTTAAGTGTATATTGTCAGCGGCTGATATATGATCTGGATTCAGTCCATCGTCTCCAGTCAGTTCTGGTCTGAACTGCACTCCAGACAGGAAAATATGACACCAGCATTGTTTGCTTAAGCACTCACTTTACGCTCCAATAATTACCAAAGCATGCACAGTATCACAAGCTACAATTACACAATCCACACTGAATCTGATAAAAGGTCAAAGGCATAAATGTACTGTATTATTATTCTACCAGTCAGTGCTAGCTCTTCATTCAGTAAGTCAGCCAGTGGCTCACATTTTATTATAATATTTTATTGAATATGTTTTAAGTGTAAATAAATGCATGTGAACAAATGTGACAATTTTCTTTTTCACTTTTATCATTTTCTTTATCTGTCATGATAAAATGTCCTTTCTAAGAAACCGCTTACTGTAGTAGTAGAACTACAGGTGATCATCCCTACACTGAAATACATAAAACAATTTTTATCATTCCATTTATAATTTAATTATTACATTACCCTATTTATATTAAATTATACTGAATAATTTTATTTTATTATAAATCTAACCATAATAAAACTATTACGGGGAGGTCATTATGCATCTTTCTTGCAACTGTTCATTTTACTATAAGAAATAAAAGGGTTACAGAGTAACAGTGACAAAAGTGGCATGAACAAATTCTCCTGAAGTAAATTACCTCTCTAAGGTAGAAAAACAGCTTGAACACAAGTGATATAAAGGAAAAGATACACCTCTTTCTTTTATCCGTGTTCTGCTTTAGATCAGATTACAGATGACTTGCTATATTTCCTAGGTAGCTAAATATAGGTCAGTCTTAGCAGCATGAAAGAACAGTGTCCCTCTCTCTTACACTCACACACACGCTCACAGTGACTCTAGAGGACTGCTGAGCTACACTTACAGAGCAGGTGACTGGATGACGTACGCTGGATCCTTGTGAGGGCAGAATACCTGATCGCAGGCACGTTGCTCTGGTGACAACGTGTGAACTGGGAAATCGCAGATGGACTCCTACAGAGACACTTTTAACTCACTTGGTACACATTCAACATCTACTTGAAAAATAATCGGTTATAAGACTGAAGCCATTTTCAGGATTTAATATTGTTGGCTTTCTTTTTAGACATTGCATGGGGTTTAAGGTTCATGGTTACAACAGACAGGTTTACACAAGGCCCGCTTAGGGAGCGTTTAATCTCTCACCCGTCAGGCGCTCGCTGCCTCCAGAGACACGACTGTTACAACTGAACAACGCAACTATGCATTGCTTACTAAAGAGCAAACCTTTGTCTGTCTGTCCAAAGTACAGTGCGGTTCCTCTGGGTTTAAGTGTGTTATTTGCTGAGTCAGTGGCCACATTGGGTGCAGTGTTTTCTGTAACCTGGCCATGGACACTTAAATAAAGAGACAACAATAACTAGCAGAAATTAAGATATTTTGATGAAACTGAGCCATATAACCCTCCATAGATCCCAGATCCAGAAACATTTAAAATACATCGGTAAAACAGTCCATGTGACATCAGTAGCTCAACTTTTGTGAACCTGGAACAATCAGATGGGGTGGGAAACTAGATCAATAGACAACAGGAACTAATGAAAACAAACCTAATAAAATCAATGAAAACAGAAAATAAAACAAATGGATTGAAAAAACTTTCCTGTGAAGCAAAGATTAGAAGGAGGACAGGGAGCTGGCGAAGGAATGGTAAAAACAGGCAAACTGATAGATGGAGACCAGGAAGGGGCCAATGGGTGAAGCAGGTAGCGCCAGGTGGTCAGAGCTCAGCCATGACTATAGTAAACAGCAACGTCAACTGAGGAAGGAACCAAGATGTGGCTGATGTTCAGGGGACAACTGATGTAGAAGTATCCGATGGATCCTAGGGCGCAGACGGAGAGACAATGGACTTGAGCAACATATTTGACACAAGAGACCCAGGCAAAGCCACAGTGACGAGCTTCTAAGGTGGAGCCAGAGCCAGAGACCTGTGAGCGCAGCGGAAGGCTTGACTATGGCATAAGTACTATTATAATTGACCAAGGTAAAGCCGGTGGGATGAGAGAATCCAGTGGAGCCATAGGCCAAGGGTGCCAGGTGGAAACAAGGAAATTAGGAGCAGTGGAGCTAGGGAACCTGATGATTGAAACTGAAGCTTTACATCTCTACAAGGCATCAAAGGGCAAAACTAAGGGCTGCAGGTATCCAGCTGAGACAGTGCTGGAGGACTGACTGGTGGAGATCTGCCTAATGATCAGCTTAATCGTGACTATTAATGGTAATGATAGACTTTTTAGATTTTCAATCCCCCCCCCCATAAAGGTTGTTTTACAGTACCGTTGAGAAATTTTAACAGAAGCATGTTATAGACTTTTCATATAGACCCTGAAGAATCATATAAACTTGTTGAAAATAGGCATCCGATGACCCCTCATTTGTTTTCAAGATCTGAAGTAAACTGTCTGTTTTTGTCTTTCAATATGGCTTTGAAGGTTACGCCCCAGCCCGATTCTAGGCAAGTTGCAAAGACTTGTTGATTTATTGTGTGGTATAATTGCGATTATTTAACTGCTACTGATCGAGACAGAGTGTAACCACACTCAATGAGTAATTAAGCATCACCTTCTGGATGTTTCTTTATCCGAAACTTGGCAGCAAGAAACATACCACGAAAGAACATCTCATATATTCTTTTTCTCTATTTAGTTTTTTTTACTGCGCAACAGAACGCACGTGTATGTGTTTTTCTTCTCTAGTAACGTTTGATCTCACAAGTCTACATGAGATCTTGTATCACTGTGAAATCAATCAGTGTTTATACAATCAACGTGGTGCATGGTCTCATAGTCTGGTGGGTTCATCTAGTGAATGCATTCAGAGGGTTTTAGGGCTGCAAATCAATTAAAACTCTCTTTTTGTGTATGGTTTTAAAATCGGTTATTATTTGAAAATTGTCTAGTGAAATAAGTCTTAAATAAAAAAAAAAGTTGTACTTCAAAATTCAGACCATTTTATCATAATTGTATCTAATAATTTAAACATTTTCAGTATTATGAGATGTAAACTCAAAAACTAAACCAATGATAAACTTTTATTCACTTTGTCTTATTTTTTCCTCCCTCAGAATTCTGACGGGGAAAATAAAGTAATTGCATGAGAACTATAATTACGAGAGAAAAAAATAAAATGACCAAAAACAAGAATTTTGGCACTTTAAATCAGTGCACAAACTTTTCTTGTGTGGTGAAAAGAAGCATTGTCATTCTGGAAAACATTTTATTTTAGGGTTGGGAAAAATTTATACAAAAAAGCAGAAAGCTCTGAGAAGCTGTGTTGTTTGGCCAAACGTTTTCTTTAAGATCATTAGACACAACCAAAAGGTCAAGGAAATAAAACCCTGATCAGGATATTGTCTGTCACATGGCGAGTGTAAAAGGACCTGTAATCTACATTCATAAGGATGTTTTAAGTCAATTGTTCCTTAAAGTCTTATCTAACAAGCATGTGCAATTAGATTCAGTTTACTCTCGTTTCATTTTTGTGTTATAAAACACTGTCTGAATCAGTAGTTTGGTATTCAGTGCAGAAAATATTAATTTCCTTCTTCTTTTGTATATGTCTACATATTGACAGATCGTAAAATATATTTAACAGGTTGTTCAAGTCCAAGATGATTTTGTATAAATTGGCAAAATAATGAGAATATGGTGTATGGTTAAAGCAAGCTCAATTCATTTTATTCTAGTTTTATTTATTTTTTCTCCTCACACTGTATCAAATAGCTTCATGAGATCTAAAATACGGAGTATAAGTCAGTATGACATGTTAGTGCTGTTAGTCCTTTGTGGAGCTTGGAAGCATAAATAACCATCCCCTACTGTTAAAATGGCAAAGAGAAGCTAGCTTTCATAGAATAAAGAAGATCAGGATGACACGAGGGTGTGTAAGATGGTAAAAAAATGAAGATGATTGGAACACACATTGAGATGATTTTTATGCAGTTTCCATGTATTTTCATTTCTATGTCTAAAGTGAAAGTGAAAGATTTTTATGGCATGTGCAATAGTAGGCTTGAAGTCGAGTGAGTAAATGTGTATAATTGATTTCTTTTATACTAACATTTTGGAAATAAAGTCAGTGCTTGCATCTGACAAAAACAGCACACTCGCCAAACAGAAATCCATTTTTGCTTTAATAAAAACAATATAATTTGAAAATAAATATGTTTAATAGTTATACTAAAAACACAAAAGGATGTTAATATTTAACAGCACCAATAAATATATTACTGTGAAAATATACTGAAAATGTGGCTGTACGTGGCAAACAAACAGATTTCTGGCACTTTCACACAAAGAGAATGTTTGTTTTTATCATAAAACCTCGTCCACAGGCCTCGTATCTCCACCAAACTGATCGCTCATACAAAAACGTTACAATAAACTAAAAAAGGCGCTTTCAGGAATGTTGAAGTGTTTGTTTCTCTGTTGTCTTTCGTTTTATAAAGCCGTCCACAGTTTTTCAGATTGGTGACAGAAAACAAGCCAAAACAATATCAACAATAACACTGCATATAAATAGATCAAATTAAATACAGAGAATACTGAACATATTCTAACATTATAAATTAGATGTAGTGAACTACACAAAGGGATATTAGATATGTATACACATATATTGTGGGGTAATAAACAGTTCCTAAAATTTGTGTGCAATATTTTCTTTGGAAAACCTTAAAATATGAAATATTTGACAAGTACCGACTTAAATATTTGAGCTGTCTTGTACCAATTCAGTGAATGGAACGAGTCTGTTCCTGAGCTAATGTTAGAATCGATTTGCATTTTGTCGCATTTATGTCTTTTCATCTCCATATGTTCATATACAGTATGTAATATCCCTTTAGTATTATCAAACCAAGTCCTATTGGATGTTAGTCAGTACAGGGTGACCCAGTGAAGCATCACAGAAAGAAATAGTTCCGCATTCGTATCCCGTGCCTGGACCCACTGTTCCGAACATTCCGGAAAGAATCGTTACTATGTCACTTCCTCTCCTTTGATTGACAGTGTGTAACTGTTCATGTAAAGGATCGGAGGCTGTCGTTTGCAACTTTCAGTGAAGCCTTGGACATTCGTTCTGAGTCTTTAAATATAAATCCACAGCGGGCCGATCCAGTGAAGCTTTACCTCACTGAGTTCTGTCCAATCACAGGCCCAGGTGCAGTGACACTGAAATAAATCCCATTCACACGCCAAGCAGCGTCTTCGTTTACTTGTAGGTGATAGCAGCGACACACATTGTCATTGTCATTTAATATATATAATATATATTCTATATATTAATATATTTATATTTAAAAAATTTACATAGGGATGGTATCTTCTGCCCTCGTTTTCCTCTCTGTCTTTTGTTCAGGCTAGTGTTTGCAATTCGTCCAGGGAATGCATCCTCAGGTTTAAAAAGTGCTGTGCCGTAGAAAGAAAAACAAAAAAATTCCTTCATTCATTGTCCTGCCCAGCATGCCGCTCATCATCTTGGCTTTTCACATCTGAAAGAGAACAATGGACTGGTTAGAGATATACATAAAATGTGTGTCAATATATATGACAGGAAAAGCCTATGCGCTTTATTGATCTGTGACTCTTAGCCATCCAACCAATATATATATATATGCCATTTATTGCATTATATTGCATTAAATATTTATTCCATTATATTTGTTTAATTTGCAGTTAACTAAACTTTAAGAGATTTCTTAAAAGATTTCTTTTGTTTGTTTTTTGGATTCACTTAAGTAGGACATAAATACATCTTTAAATGTAGTTTAGAATGAAAGTGTACTGCTGAATGTACCGGCAAGCATTTATGGAAATCTAAAATATAATTTTATGTAATTTATGTTGAATGCTGTGTGTCATGTATTCAAATAAATTTGTAATTACACAATTTAAAATATATTAACTTTAAGTAATTGCCACTGAATAAGATGCTGTAGTAAAAAAAAAAAAAATTCTGTAATTATTTAATCCCAAGTACTTACTTTATATGTGCTTCAGTGTGTTAGTCAACACATAAATGCACAGTTACTTATTAAAATTAAAACAATTATATGTTAGACTTCAACTTGTCATTACTTTTTAAAAAGTGCACTTAAGTATGTTATGAAACAGCCATTAAAGTCCCTCTCTTGAATTCACTTAAGATGCCTTTTATTTTATTCATATTAGATTATCATCAAGTACAGTTTTTAAGATTTTTTTTTTTTTAGATTTTTGAACATTTAATATAATTAAGGACACGTAATACTTAAGTGCAAACTAAACTCAATAATTTCATATTTCTGACAGTGTAATAAGATAAATGGTAATAATAATAATAATAATAATAATAATAAACATTGTTTATCTATATAAATGCACAGTTGTTGGAATTTTGGATGGGGTAAAAAAACTTGGGTTTGGTTGGAACGCCCACAGGATCAAAGTATGCTGTGATCTCCACAAAACATAACAATACGATTTGGACAACACATAAAAAATGCTAACATATGATCAGAGTTTAAATTAGTGGAAAAGTGGATGAGAAGCAAACAGCATGGACACACTTATATATTCACATATATAATCCAACGAGATCTCATATTGAGTATCTGAAACACGAACAGATAATGGCAAGATTTAGCAAAATCAATAATAACAAAATAAATTCTGACCTATTATGAACATAAAATGACAAGATAAAAAAAGGAATTACTGAGTTGTTTGAGTTGCACTTCACAAACACACACACATATGCAGCATCCCTGCCTCTTTTACTCAAAAAACACAAAATCCTGTTGCTTGCTGACAGAATTCCAGCAAATTCAGTTTATGTACACTATCAAGCAATTCTATGCTCAACATCAAAACAAGATGTCTCTATGAGTGCACAGCAGTAATGCACCAGATTCTGTCATCAAATGTCTCTCACTGCAATACAGACACACACACACTACGCCATGCATATAAAGTATAGAAGGGAAAATGCAACAAGCTCTATATGCATGCACAGATCTTCAGATGGGACTGGATGAGAAGATGCATGTTGCACGTGGTGACAGTTCATTAACAAACCTGCAAGTTCTTTCGTTTAACTCAAGTTGTCTTGACTTGCATTGCAATTGTGTGAATTTGCAGGAGCATTTACAGGTGAGGGGGTCCTGCACATACAAGCGCTTTCTTCTCTCTGAGCAAGGCTCACAGTGGCTGCAAGGGAAGCAGAAGGGAGAGACAGAGAGACATCTAAGCACTAGTGATCTGGGCAAAGAGCTGAAGACACACACACTCATGCACCTCGCCATCACACACCACCTCCCATCACTGCACAAATTCGAAGATGGGTAGCATTAGCAGCAGATTGTGTGTGATGAGAGCGAATAATGATTCATTCATTCATCAGTGAGCACACACACGAGACACAGTGAAGAGATGAAACACTGAAATCAGACAGAAACAGTTATTGGACAGACAGAAAAGTGCATTCACATACACACAATCACATATACACGAATGAAAGCAGTATGAAGCGAAAGCAATGTCTGCTAAAGTGGTTCGTTCAACTACAGAAACTTGACACAGAAGCACAAATTTGGAAACAGTTTCATAAACACATCATCTGTTCTAAAATAAGACTTTTTAATTATGTAAGTACACCTAAAAACCAACAAACTCATCTGTTTTGTCTTTGCTATTTACCTTACATTTTGGATTACTATGGATATTTTCCCCAAAGACAAAAACCTTCACACAAAGTAAAACTTATAATTTATTATAAAGACCATGGTCAATTTATCTGCTTTAGACATGAGCCAAAATGTTATATACTGTAGGTCAATATAATAAAAACATATACAAAATTAAAGCCAGCTGTACAATGAAAGTAAAACAACTTTGGCAACTTTGCCAACTTTACAGTGATGTTTTAAAATAGGCATCATATTTTTCTTTTATGCACAACAAATAATAAAATAAATAATAATTTGATGTGTTCTGCACATCAAAACACACAAAATACTATTTTTATTGTTTCTCTTATTTATTTTCTTTTTCTACGAGGAGTGTTATTTGCCTTGAACTAAACAAAAGTATTTTACCGTATTTCCAATTATAAAAATGAACTTTAAATGTATGACACAGTCGTTGCAGTGCAGTAAAGACAAGCCCATCTACAGGAGACAGATTCAACTCTCTTTTCTCAGAGACATCAAAGGGGCCGAAAATACAGGTGAGGGATCACATGAGTATGGCGTCATCCCAGCTGTGACGGCACATTAGTACGATAATGACAGAGACAGCCATGCAACCTCTGTTTATTTACCTTTGCTTGCTTTCCTCTTTGTGGGCCGTGGGCCAACAGTGTGAATTAGAGTACAAATAAATGCAGACTGGGGCTTTAAGCTGACAGGACAAGTGAGATTACAAAGAGCAAACAAGCTGCCCTGAAATAAAGCCAATGACTGAGAGCAAAATACTGCTTGAGCACAGGTGAGCTGAGGCGCTGAGATCGCCCGAATCTCCCTCTCTCGCTCTCTTTCGGCTTTTAACCCTCCCCACTCTGGGTTTTCTGCAAAACAGGAAAATAACGCAAGAAAAGGAAATCTAAATGAAGCTGCGCAAAGTAATGCTGAGAAAGATCAATCAGCACTAGAGATGTCAAAAATACCAACTTGATACAAAAAAGAAATTGGTAGGCTAAACAATAATTGGAAAAATATTTTTACATTTTTTAAATAATTTAATAATTAAATTAATTTTGTTTAATAAAAATGCTATTTTGATATTTATGTATATTACCACTCAAGTTTTGTTTTGTTATGTTTTTTTCAAAAGTTTTAATTTCAAATAAATGCTGTTTCATATAATGGTTTCCATAAAAATATGAACGTTGGCAATCAGAAATGTTTCTTGAGCAGCAAATCAATATATTAAAATGATTTCTGAATGGCGATGGGACACTGAAGACGGGAGTAATGATGCTAAAAATTCAGCTTTGATCACAGAAATCAATTACATTTTAAAATATCCTTAACCTTAACCAGAAATCATTCAGTTTAAATTGTAAGATTACTGTATTTTTGATCAAATAAATGCAGCCTCATTGAGCATAGACATTAAAAAGACTGAATAAATCAACATTTAGAAAACGAAATCTTAATGTGGGAGGTGTGAAGGCTATATGGCTACAGTATATTTATATTTCGCGTTTTAAAGCATTTAAGCATTAATTCATTGTTGCAGAAAAATCTGTACTGAGAATTGTGAAATTCCACTTGTATTAGTAGAGACCACGAAAATGATCCTCTTGTGACAACCAGCGAGGCAATTAAAGCGAGGAGCAGCGATTCCTCACGAGGAAGACTCTACAGTCCAAATAAGCAGCTGAAGGAAGTGAGCCGTACCGTGTGTGTACAGTATGTGTGTGTGTTTGAGGAGCTTAGAGGTAAGGATCGAAGTACAAGGAGCTGAACTTGAGCTTGTGAATCAGAAGCGAGAGCCGCT
Source organism: Enteromius thamalakanensis (assembly GCA_032357475.1). Lineage (NCBI taxonomy): Eukaryota > Metazoa > Chordata > Actinopteri > Cypriniformes > Cyprinidae > Enteromius > Enteromius thamalakanensis. The sequence continues at coordinate 2,526,055 of JAUCMT010000032.1, forward strand.
GGGCTCCCCGCCCCCCGTGTGAGCGCCTGCCTACGTGCTGAGAGAGACGACACGCAGCGAGCCGGCGCTTAGCCCATGACCAACGGATTTCATTTAGCCCTCTCAGCTAACCCCATCCATCTCGGTGCGCTTGCATCAACCGATAGGTGCATAAACGCACACGGCCGCCGCTCATCCAATTAAACCCGGAACATTCCCTGAACCTACCAACATCAGAGCAAAAAGATGCTGCAAGAGCTTTGATCACCACTTACTTCACTTTTCAAAGCTATTTATTGAAATTACATTTGACCAACTGGTGGCAAGGCAGTTTTTAGCGGATGCACAAAACATGTTAATATTTGATTTGATATTTCTTTTATTATACACTGCAGCTGGTACCTTCTGTATATTGACAAATACAAAGAGGATTCCTTCGTATAAATTAATCTATTTGGGTTGATTTATCAATATTAAATAATACTTTTGACTTGAATAAAGCCAAAAATTAACCAAAAAGTGGCCATGGAATCAACAGGGACCAGAAACAATTTGGTAAAAAATATATTCTTTTGTGCTCATCAGAAGAAAGAAATTCACACAGGTTAAGGGGGGAGCCTCATTTTAGGAGAACTGATAGCGTTAAATGAGGTTTGTGAAACAGCTCAAGGTAACCAACAATGACCTCCGTCTCAGGATCACCTACTATTTAAAAGGCTAAAAATAAAAGTGAGTTAACGACAGACACTTGTTACTATGATTAGTGTGGGGAAGCAGGCGAGGGTCAGACTTGAGCAACTGCGGTGTGAGGAGAGCGGCGGGTGGTCTTCACAGACTCCATCTTACAGCTGCCATAAAGCACCAGAGCCTCACCCCAAAAGAAAAACTGAAAGAATCCTATAAAAGACTCCATTATCGGCAGGTCAGAGCTCTTAAGAGATATATACGGAGCAATCCAGGCTTTAAAACAAGCACCAAGGCCTGTAAAAACCTCAGAGAGGCCTGGCTGACACTCGACTTGTTGATTTAAATTTAGATTTACCACATTTGGAGGTGTAATATTTAGTGGGTTTATAGTGATTTGTATCACCAATAAGCAGAATTATTTTAACATTTTCTCACATTCCTGTCACAAACTTTTTTTTGTAATCATCAACCAATCAAAGCTGTGCAGTGCAGTCATTTTACTACAGATACAAATAATGTTTTATAAAATAATATTTAAATGTCCTAAACTGAGCTGAAATGCATAATTAAATATTTCCAAAACAAGCGTAACAAGATTCAGAATTTGAATAGGTGACTTGCATAATTATTATTTTTTTTGTGATACTGCAATGTTCAGCAGATGGGAAGCATTAAATTATGAATGGTTATCTGCCAGAAATAGAGAAGCACTGGCTATAAAAAGAAGTCCCATTTAAATAAAGCAGGTTTTGTTTTGGGTGTTGTGACACAATTAAGTCTTGTTGAAAGCAGCGAGTCTCGAGTTTGCGCCTGAGGATTAGGAGGGATTCGGCTGTTGTATCATTTAGTGGAAACTGATTTGACTTTATGGGTGTGAGAACAGTCGAGTGTTTCACTTTATTAGTTTTGGGTAAACGGGGTTGAGGGTGTGTCGAGGCGTGCTGTGGGACTCATGACAGTTGTGGTAGTAAACTGGGCAATGTAATGAATTCTCACAATATATTTGAGAAACCATTGCGCATCAAAATCAATAATACAATTGAATATGCTCTCATTTATTTCTTTATAGGATGATGCTTGTGAACTTTTAGTACTCAGTGGCGATACTGATCCAGTAGAGGGAGCGCTGAAAATTATACAGGGTTTTACCATCATATTTTAATCTGGGTAGTAAGTAGTAAAGTGTTTTTTTTTTTGTTATACAAGTTATATTTTATATAGTGTCCAAATGACCTTGCGGGATGTCCTGGAACTTTATATTTGGAATTACATTTAAGCTGTAATAAAGTAAACTCAGAGAACTGTGTGTTTACAAAGTGATCTGTGCTGGCGCTGTGGACATCTGAGTTCATTTAGAGTGCTCTCACACAAGGCAAGATTCTTGTGAAACACCCTAATACTGGTGTTGAACAATATGCAAATGGGATGCACCAGTTATGACAAAGCAGGCAGCATGAATCTGGCAGTGATAAAGATATGCACACTTTCATTTCTCAACCACATCATCAGCTGTCATTCGCTCCACTCACAAACAGACAGTAAAGACTGCTGAAGCTGCACTTACTGTGAGTCTTGTGCATAATATAAACACTGACCCACTGACTAATCAAGTCTGAGCAACTAGCTCCAACTGGAATGCATTCCTAAAAGTATGTTATGCTCTCAATTTGATTGGTCAGTCTAGGCGTGCAGCTAGAAATATACTGCATCACGTGAGCTCTACTGCTCATAGACTCACTGCTAAATGCTAACTGTGCTAACTGCTAACGTAGTGTCCAGCTGGCTGCTTCTCATCGCCGTTCAATCAACCCAGTCATTGCAATTTTTAGCCTTTTGTTTAAAAACGCCCTGCACCATCTTGAACCGTCCACACTGTCAACAAACGAATCTTAACCAAATCCCACAATGTCCAAGTTGAGAAATGAACAAATTGACCATTTCGGAAAGACTACTGTATCTTAAAAAGAGCTTGACACAGAAAATAATAATAATAACATACAGTAGAAATAAAACTTCACTTACTTTTCTTTCTTTGATTTGACTTCTACCTTTTGCCTAAAACAAGAGATGCAAACAGAGGTTTAATTCACTTTTCATGATTTAAAAACAACAGTTCACTCAAAATAAATATTTCTTCTTGAAACCATAAATGCCTATAATACCTTTATGTGCATTGAATTACTGAAGATTTTGTGCAAACACTGAAGAGGTGAGTAAACTTGTACTTATAATCTCAGCTTTAGAGACATACCTGCATTCACACTTGGTGTGTTCTGTGAAACTCAGTTGAAAATTATGCTGCGATACACGTTGTTTGACTCGCATTACCTACAGAAATACACAAAAAAGCACATTTAGTATGTTAGCATTTATTGCATACAATGACAAGACCAGGCCTCAACTGTGGCTAAGAGCAAATGCAGCCGCATAAACACAGTGCGCAGAGGTAAACAACATAGCTGACATGCCAGTTAAAACCGCCTCACTATCCCCATGTTGGGCAAGCAGGCAGCAGGGTGAAGGACTGCATGCGCTGGATTGAACCAGTCTCACCTCCATGGTGACGTTGCGGGTCTCTGTAGGGACACACTCGAGCGCCTCGTCGTTGCAGCAGCCTGCACAACGCATGAGAACCACACAGGACGGGATGTAGGTGTGCTCGATCTCATCCGGATACTCCCGAATGATGTCTACCAGCATCTCCCGTGTCTTACACGCACTCTTTGTGTACACATCCATGAAGGGAATCACTAAAGAGGAAGCAAAGCAAGAGTTCAGTCACAATCATGCTACTGATGTCTTCTTTTCTTTTCTTTTTTGTCAGTTTAAAGGTACAGCTCACATGAAGGTCTCTCATAAGTCATTATTTACTCACCGTCATGTCGTTCCAAACCTGTATGCTGTTATTTTTGTCTGTGAAACACAAAAAGAGAATTTTTGAAGGATCCACTTCAAGCAGCTCTTTTCCATCTAATGACAGGTCATAACGACCATGACTGAGTCTGTCTCATAAAAGCTATTTCAGAAGCCTTGGCCCTTGTGAAAAACGAGTGCACTTCATTGTATTGAATGTTTGCGAAAATTAGAAGTATATATATTTTTTTATTAACTAAAGGTGAATTTCATCACTGTTTCTTAACCCACTTAAGTACACTTTTAGAAAGTGCACATGTGTCACATTAAAGTTTAAGTATATTTTTACATTTTAAACTACTGTAGTGCCTTAAAAAGTAGTTATTTTGATGTGTTAACTAACATATAAACCACATGTAAAGTACTTAAGTATATAAGTGTATTTAACCTTAATATGTTATTCAGTATCACATTACAAGTTACTATATTTTAATTTTTCTCGATTTGAAGCATTTTTACTTTTTTTTTTATAGCCAGCAGTCATGGCAACTGAGAAAAGAGCAGCGTGAGGATTCTTCTCCTTTTGCGTTACTTGGTCACAATAACAGCATACAGGGTTGAAATAAAATCAGAGCGACTAAATCGCTTCCATACTTTACAAAAACAGTATTTCCTGAGCAAGGCCCACCATTAAAGAAAGATCCATGGCGTAACACCTCACTCAGGCCTGTTCTGCTCACTGGGGACTTGACTTTCCCAAGTGGGCAAAAAAAGGCATGTCACACATGTTGAGGCACACACACCACCCTAATCTGTACACCTCCCTAAACTGGCTTCCCATCATTCATTCTGACCCCAGTGCCTCATGACCCGCAGACTGCCAGGGAAAAGCGTGACCTTAGGCAGTGTGGCGCCAGGCTTCACTGCAGACACCTGACCTCCATGAGAAGCCCACCCTGAGTGACACTCCTTGCCACCCATGAATCTGTCAGTGCCCCAGAGCCGCGCAAGAAAACCAAACACAACTGTAGTCATGATGCTGATCATGATAAAGTCAGTAACCACCAGTAATCGCTTGGTGGAGGCAGCCTCATTTCACCCAGTGCCCTATCATGGAACTTCTTTGTTTATGGCCATCATGTTTGTATCACATATCTTTATTTAGCAAAGTGCAAAGTCAAATATAATCCAAGATTCAATATTTAATGCAAAGCAAAAGTAGGGAGCTCTTCATGGTGGGAAAGCATTTATGAATGGAAGCAGATTGGGAATGACGTAAAAATAACAATACACGTTCCCCCAGAAACGTAACAGGGACTCTGTACAAACAACCAGGACCACTGCTAACAAATAATTGTGACCTTGAGGACAAATCAGGAATAAATCACGCAATCTTTGTTAATAAACAAACACAGCCATGGTCAATGGCTCCACACAAGGTTGCTTGCGGGTAGAATAAATTATTCACTTTGACGATCCTAGTGAGAGTGGGAAATATACCCTGACTCTGAATCTTAAGTGTTCAAGCAAATATTTATGTAAGTGATATTAAACTGTTACATGTTGCGTAACAAAAGAGAACAGCATAAAGTACTGGATGGGCTATGTACTGTAGGCCTATTACCTGCCTCAGAACTGGAATAAAACCATTCGCAGTCTAAACTTTGCCTTGACAATGCCATTACATAACCATCCTCCAGGAGGTGCTGGACTCTAAGCCCCATTTCCAAAACAATATTCATATTATACACTCTGCACCATTTACAAATGTAAAGAGACGTACCCTCATTTTTACTCTTCATCCCTTCTTTGGGTATGTAGGCAGCCTGTCAGGACAGAAAAGTGACAATTTTGCATCACAGAACATCTGAAACTTATGTTATACACCACTGAAAGAAAACAATAGCAATTCTTAGGAAACTCTCAGGTTTTACACAAACAAAAGCACTTTATTCACATGCCCAGAATCTAGAAGCTTTGTTTAAAATAATCATTCGCAACCTTTTTGATCCCCACTGCCCAAGAAAATATATAGAGCCACCAATATTTAGGTTAAAATATTTCCTCTGGTACTGCTGTAATGATGAAAAAGTTGCTTGTTTTCTAAGTTTAACATAAACTTCTCAATAGATAATAAACATCAGTTGATTTTGAAAACCATATGTCCTTCTGTAAAATTATGTTGATGGTACAAATAAAAAAGCAAGAAATATGATCTAAATTTATTAGCAATGTCAGAGAAAATATAAAAACCAAACCTTTATAGGGCCTGTCACCTCATTGTACTGTTTAATATAGCAATATATCGCTATTTGAACCATATAGAGGACATATTAGTACCTTACGATCCAGTGTGGTAAAAAACTAAAGAATGTACCCCCAAAAACGCATGCTTTTAGAATTTTAACTAAATTAGATTAGGTTTGATTTCTTTAAAATTATTAAATTATCCAATAGTTCCCTCGGAGGACCCATAAAATCCAAAAAAGCTTTCAAAATCTACTGTAGTAAGGGAGTTAAAAGCAGTTCTAGATTTTTTCAGGGTTTATAATCTCTAATGATATATATATATATATATATATATATTTTTTTTTTTATTTTTTTTTTTTTAATTTTTTTTTTTTAATGGAATTTCACCTTCTAAATTCTAGCAAGGAAGTTCATTTGTCATTGTAGGCGGCTGCGAGAGCCAATGATCCTGCTGCTACAACTCAGACTATTCTTTTTTTCCCGCCTACAGATTAGTCTCGCCGGAGAGAGAGAGCGTGATCGCTCGCTGGTTGGTCGCGGACTGCAGGTGGCGTGGACTGGCGCAACAGCTCTCGGTGTTGCGTGAGAATCTCGCCGGTTTGCCTCCCAGACCATCTGCTTCACATCTAAGCAGATATTTTCCATATTCTGCACCCAAGATTAGGACAATTACGACAAAGCAACCTACAAAAAACGACGGTAGTTTACCTCATACAAACACGTTTCACGACATCATACATGCGCGCGTTGCCATATCACGATTCAAGCAAATGAATTAATTAGGCGGGAGACAAAGAAACGAAGGCGTTCAGGTAATATCTTGTCATTATTCTCGTCAAAAGAGCAGCTGCTCGCAGTATTTTAAGTCTGAGGTATCGCGAGCACTTATAAAATGCAGTTGTGGCTGTATTCGTTCTATTCCCTGATTGAACAGAACGCATTTAGCCTCATCGCATACTCCCGTTACAGCACGTAGTCAGTTTTATAGTAGTGTGGATATATTAACCAAACCCACTGCCTAAATTACATTAAATATATGTACTTCTCAGAATAGAAACTAGTCGGATACGCAGGATTGCTAGCTAAATAGATAGGATTATTTTAAGCAGTAACTTTAAAGCAGTAAATTCCACGTGAAACTTTAGGTAACCTAGAGTATAATTTATGTAAAGGCACTGGACAAGTGCTTTAAGTGTTCGTCAGTTACACACAAATCAAAAATTAATGGCTTTATTCTATCTAATTTAAACCCACCAAACTGCACCGCCCTTACCTTTACAGCAGACAGATGAAGGAGAGCCGCAAAAAATAATTGTATCGAATAAACAACAAAGTTCATGGTTGTAATTCCAGTGGTGTGTTGTGCCGAGCGTCACTGAACAGTCTTTGGCTCTCAAAACAATTAAAAGCGAAGCTGCTGAATATGAATGAACCGTGATATCGTGGGTCAAAGTAACAATTCCATTCTGCCCTTCAGGACCGAAGCACCTGCGTCGAATCCCCTAAAACGAACTTCTTGAACGCTAGCGCTCCTCCAGAAAATACAATACAATATAAATAATAGCAATAACAGCAAAATAAAAGAATAACAACAAAAAAGGAAACCGGAGAAAATCCACACTATACTGGTCCTTCTTTTCCGCCTTTAAAATCCACAGTATAACGGAAAGTCGACGTTTAATAAATCTGATTCCAAAGCGTCACAGGCGAAACAAAATAGAAAAAAAAAAGTTTCGTACACTTCCAAGCGCAACCTCTATAGGGGCCAGAGAACGGCTTCTGCGCATATGCTTATCAAGAAGAGCAAGACACTACATGTGCCGGTATAAAGTGATCCAATGGCAATCCCTGGTTAAACAGCAGCAGACGTTTCCTTCTTTTCCTCGTCTTATTCCCGCTATTGCTTTGGTTTCTGTTGTGTCCTAACGTTGTGGATGTTATCTGGCCGTGTGGGGAGGTCTTGTCACTTTGCGCTCGCTCCGCATATCTTGAGCGCATCGACATACAGACGGCGAGAGCGCTGATTGGTCAGCCTTGAGTCGACGCAATCGTGACGCTCCAATACGAGAGGCTTGAGTCAGTTCAGAAGGTTTGCAAATTGAGCATTATACCCATTGCGTGTGGATTATTCAGCTTCATAGATAGGTATAGGTTTACGAAAGCGATTCAACTGTATTAAATCCTTAGTCCGTACTAGGTCCAGTAGGCTATTTTCTCATCTTCCAATTCGGTTTGTACAGGTTTAACCAGTTTGTAGTTTACTTAAAGAAAGGATTTGATTCTTAATGAGTCATCCTAATTAACAGTTCTGTCTGTAACAACTTAATATGAAAATTCATATGTAATTATTTTACTATACATTCTCGTTTGTTAACATTAATTAACAATGCACAAAACATTTATTACAGTATTTAATCATCTGTGATAATGGTAGTTTGTTTATAGTTTATGTTAGTCCTTTAATTGATGTTAACAGACACAATATTTGATTTGAGTATTTTTTTTTTTAATAAAGCCTGACATTAACAATAACCAAGATTGATAAATGTTTTAGAAATATGATACTGATGAATATGTTACGAATAAAATAAAACCTTATTGTAAACAAGCACTTATAATTGAGATTAGTTTTTCAACCAGCATCCAAGAAAAAAAAATCCTTACGTTTCTATCATTGATAAAATCTAGCATTTTACAGTATATGGAGAGTTGAGCTCTTTATGCTAAATTATGCTAAAACAAACTTGCTTTGTATTGTATTTGGCTTTAATAAACATAACAGGAATATTAGTTTCAAAATCAATTCGGATTCTTTAATGCTTTTAGATTTAAAGGTAAATATATAATTTCATATACGGTTGAAGTATGTCACACATACACCCGAATCCCTGTGATAAACATTTACCACAATAATATTCACAGACTTCTAATGTTACAGGTTCACATGCATTATGAATAATGCCCGATTTATATCTGATCTTATAAGTGTGTAAACACAAAAATATTTTTCACTTTCACAAGTGTGCCTGTCACTCATGAGCTCCGGTCAAAGATACCTGTTCTTGGCAGTCCTGTCATATTTTGAAACCTGCTGGAAGGAAAAAAAAAACCTATGTAGATGAATGAAAACATGAGCTGATGTTTACTCCCCTGCGGGCCGACCGTAGGAAGTGGCAGGGGGTAATACTAGGGCTTCCAAGTTCCCATGAGTACAACCGCTGAGAAAATCTAATTCAGTCAGCTGGTAAGTGAAGACTCAGGGATTTAGACATAGCTTCATTTCCCTTCGAAATCACCATGACCTCTTTCTCTCACAGACACAAAAAATACTCATTCCCCATGTTCCCTGACACAGATGGGTCACGGCCTTCTCTCCCACAGTGCTCAGAGTCAGACACTTTACTCTGTTACTATGGTTGCCAGCCACTTAAAGTCTCCTTCTCTTTATGCTCTGCCCTTATCCTCGCTAACTTGATCCTCAAGTGATAAGTGTAACAGGGTGGGTGCACCGCTGCCGTTTCTCTCTGAGGAACTTTTTGGCCTTTTAAACTAGTAAACCATGCACTCATGCTTTGGCACAATAACAGTACTGTGTATTCATTGATTAAATGTCATCATGGAGAAAAACAGATTTCATATAAATAATTAGCTCTTAGTAAAACTTTAATAAGCATGTTTGACGGCATCAACTGAAAATCTAAAGAGCGATCCAACAGTCAATAGCAGCCTTTTAAAGGAGAAGGCAGTGAGAATGAATTATTTTGCACTAGTAGAGAGGAGAAAGAGCTTGTGGAATGAATTCATTCAGTTGTTTGAAGTCCCACAGTCACCCACAGAGGGCACTGTGTAGACACCACCTAGCATGCTTTTATCTCGAGATATAAACTTTACAAGTCTTTGAGCAGATACTTCTTTTCAAACCATATTATGTGATATAATAGAATCTATTACCATGTAACTCAGCAAAAGGTTAACAAAATGGTAACATCTAAATGAATTGGTTTTATTCGAGTCAAAAATATGATTTAATATCAGCCCAAATACATTCATTCATTCCAACACATCTTAAATCAGGTAGAATAGCTTTTAAAGTTGCAGGTTACTGATTTACAGAGCACATTACCCAAGTTACACTGCAGATTAGATGTATTCTGTATAACCTAAAATATGCATGGATCATATTATTGTAATTGTTAAATAGCTGGGTTTGATAACAACCAGAGTTAATATCATCATGTGGTTGTACAGTATCTGTACCAACTTTGTCCCATCAGGTCTGGACATTTTTAACATGACTATTTTAACTTAAAGTGTGCAGAATCCTTTTAAAGTCACTCCAGATAGCTTTGGATTAAGGCTGCGTCTTTAACAGGGTCATTCAGGGACATTAATCTTCTTGTGCTTAAACCTCAGCTTACTTTGGTGGTGTGCATTTGAACCTTGCCTTCTTGAAAGCAAAATTGTGAAATGTTTATTTTTTTATGAACCCCAATTTGAGTAGTTTTAAATGTCCTTTATGTATTTACTCACAAAATGTAATACAGTCTGAATCTTTAGATTCACTTTTGATTTTGATGTCACGCACACAATCATCACTCTTTGCAGTAAAGGTCCTGTGGCTTATTGAAAATGTATTTTTTCAGGGAAGATGAATCCATATACTCTTTAAACTTGACTGTATTCCATCTCATATTATGCTATTGGAATGTTTAATACCCATATTCTTGATTTGTGCCTTTCCACAAGTTGTTATGAAATGATGTTTCTGCCAAATGCGGATTCTTGCATTTCTACTGCCAAATAAAGCAATACTCAGACACTCAGAGTAGTTTTATTCAGAACATTTCTTGTTCTAATAATCACAGCTGGTCACAGTTATATATTAACTTAACTGTGAATAACAGAAAACCGAACTGACCATAACCAATGCATATTTACACAGAATTGTTGCTGTTGTGAGAGGATCTTGTTGACTGTCTGAATTAGACGAAATGAGCAAGAAATTATTTCTGATTTTAATACGAGTCTCATACGAGGATGCAAACTCTAAATGGATTTAATTTTGATACTACACAAAATAAATAAATAGAAAGTAACAGTAAGTTTTCACGTAAAACAGACTCCAGCAAACTTTGAAAGACCCTGTGTCATGGACACAGTCATAAGCTCACACTTTAGTCTCCTGCTCTATTTTTTCCACCAAAGCGATTTTTGCATTGAAAACCTCACTCCAGCCAAGGTCTGTCTGCCAGGTTTATCTGTCACCTTGTCCAGCAGTCTGAGTCAGAGCGTATTATGTCTCCGTAAATGGCCTGATAGTTTCTGACACAGAGCGGAGGACACACTCTGATAATTCACATCACGAGTCATGCTGCTCATAGCTGCATCTTGAATAAAATGCGAAGTCACAAAAGATTGATTAGTGAAATTAAGTCAAACAAGCTCTCTCGGGACTGGACGCACCTACTCTGCTGGACTGACCCTACCCACAGCGTTAACTAGCCACAAACGCCGCTCCTTAATCCTAAAGGCCGGTCGGAGTTTTTTAAGACGTCTCACATGCTTTCTGTGAAAATATTTAGTCTGGGCCTCATGTCCAAGGGAGTTACAATGATAACATGAGCTGCTGCAGATCAAGACAGAGCTCGTAAATGCATTGCATAATAACGAAGAGAGTTACAGTGAGGAAGACAGGGTCAGAGAGGAACTGAAGAGATGCTGGATTGGGGAAGTTCCTTCAGCGGTGAAATGACGTGAGAAGGGAGACGTGGTGAACTCCTGGTGCGGCTTTCCTGACAGGATTTAATTGAAGAACAACACAGGTTCATCTGCAACGTATAAGCCTCCCTAGCTTTTGCTGATGTCAGGAGCATGTTAACGTATGGGCAGAGAAACTTAATGAGCCCTGTCAGCATCAACACCCACACTAAACACATACAGGCCTGCTGGAGCGCTCTGTTGAACTGCAGCTGCTGCATAAATACAAACCGATGGTCAGTCTGAAGCTCTGTCTCTGTCCTGTAGGCCTGAGCATGCTTCAAATTATTAAAAAACTGAGCAGTTCATTCATGTGTTTGTAATCTGTCTGATCAATATAAGTGGTCAGCTGGCTTGCTTGGAAGTCTTCAGAAAGTTACTCAAATCAGGCTACAGTATGAGAACGTTGTCTTCAGTATAGAGATTGCAGTTTTTCCCGAGGAGCAACTAGTTAAGGGTAGTGACTATGCTAACTTATTTAAAGAGACAATTCACCCAAATATGAAAGTTGACATAATTAAGTCATCTTAATTTCATTTCGGACGTGCTTCTTTTTTGTCTTCTGTAAAACACACATATATAAAATCTAGTCAAAAAAAAAATAAAAATCTTAGATTAGACAATCAATCAGTTTATTGAGAAACTTCATTTAAATGTTATTTTATATTAGTAGTCATTTGAAACTAAAAATATGATGTTTTACTGACAAATTTCATAAGGAACATTCACATATGATTAACCAGCTGTCTCATATCTCTATTATCTGATTACCCTGTCAGAGACTTCCCTTTAAATATCACCAGCTCCCTCTTCTCAGTATCTTTGTTTTTGCATCCCTCCGCCGCCACTTACAACCACCTCTTAAACTGGAGATTAGGTGTCCGGTTTTCAGCCAGAGGAGAACCGGCCCCTGCTAAGCCAGGATTCTCCCAAGGAATTATTTTTCCAGCAACCATAGTTTCCCGGTCCAGAGCCCACCAATAATACATTAACGGCCTTTTACTTCACTAATTGCCATTCAAGTAATCTATCGGCCATCTCGGGGACACGGGGACCTGGCCGGACACTGTTCTCTGCCCAGCCCTTGCATCCTAGGGGTTCCTAAGGCTTGGGGTCCACCTATCTCCCAGCCTGCTCCCCGGACAGCACGCAAATGAATGTATATGAATGTATTAAAATATACTAAAACGTAATTTTTGATTAGTAATATGCATTGATAAGATCTTCATTTTGACAACTTTAAAGGTGTTTTCTCAGCATTTAGATTTTTCTGTACTCTCAGATTTTCATATACAGTAGTTGTATCTCGGTCTAATATTGCCCTATTCATCCAAATCATACATCAATGGGAAGCTTATTTATTCAGCTTTATTCATCATGTATTAATCTTAATTTCAGAAAATGAACACTTACAACTGGTTTTGTTGTCCTGAGTCAATTTTTTGTGTATAAAAAAAAAAATAACTTTATTTGTAGTGCACAATGCTCATTGCTATTGATGATGAATATATGTCTTTAAAAGGATACTTCACCCAAAAATGAAACTCTGGCACATAGAATATATATATACAGTAAATAGATGCCTGTCACACTCAGTGATAACAGACAACAGAAATTCAAGCGAGGTGAGTTTATTCGTGCACAAACAAAGGTTTCTTTCTTCAGTCGACAATAAAAGGTATAGTGACATCAACATAAACATAAATCAAGCAGGTTCTCATCAGGTAAGCATTCAGGTAAGTATATAAGTATTGCAGCAGAGGAATGAACAGTCTCGAAGGTAGGTAACAGGTAATGGATACTCAGTCTTTCAGAAGTCCTTGGATTAAAGTCTCTCAAGCCACAAATAATCCTCACAGTGATCTCACAGGTAAGAGAGCGAAGACAGGTAAGTGTAGCATCTAACCTTGAGCTCAGCCAACGAGTGTTTGGCTGAGCGATCTTTTAAGATCAATTTATGTATACATCTATGTATATATATATCTACATACCGGATGTTGAAAATGAGTCTAACACTGTGGTGCATCAGATGTAAAAACCAATATACTCTTCAGTTTTTGCACAAACTGATCGTTCCGTGTTTTATGCACCGTCACAAGCCGCAGGGTTTAATTTCAGTTTGTCTATGCATGTTTTTTTTTCACTCAAAGGTTGTGTGCCCATTCATTTGCATTGTATGCCTGACTGACAGCAGCGGTTTGATTGAAAGATCTTTGCTTGTGTTTTACTAAAGAAACAAAGTCACCTACATCTTGGATGCCCTGAGGGAAAGCAGAAAAGCATCGAATTCAAATTCCACACAATCAAAGTGCACTAAGTACAAAATTTGTTAAATACATACACTGCCCTCCAAAAGTTAGGAAAAACCCCTGGCCAAGTGTGTTTTCGGATGATATCATCTCAAATCTTTTTGTTGGTGTAAATACATTAAAGTAACTAGACATTATAACTGAAAAGCAGCAATAATAACCTTAATTTTGATTACCTAATAATGGCAGTATTTACATGACCTCAACTTAATTGAGCAGAGCTGTAATAGCTGCTAATACTACTGTAGATATTTTGATCAATCGAAAATGTAAGTATTTCCTATAAATAAACTGTTTATGCAATACAATGTTTTTGTAGTTGTGTTGTCCCTTATCAGTGCAATATTATCACAAATTAAAAACGATTAATACAGATATTGTCCAAAACCCCATTTTTCTAGGGCGTTTCCAAACTTTTGGAGGGCAGTGTAATGTAAATGCATTCGTAATGTACTGAACATGAAATAAATGTTTTTCAAATACATTTAAATATATTTACTTTTCACTTGGGCACCCAAAAGTCAATGCAAAAGGCTGAACTGAAGCTACATCATGCAGGTATTAAAATATGCTAGTGTGAATTGTTTATGTGTAGGACTTAGAAATGCTTTTAAAACCAATATTCTTGGATGCTGCTGGTAACTGAGAGATTTATAGAGAGGTAAAGATCTGAGGCAAGTTTGTGCAGCTGAGAACTCCTCATAGCTCAAGTTGAGTAGCTTTGGAAAATGGCCTAGTTTGAAATGAAGCAAGTGATGGAGAGTAATAAAAGAAGGATTGGTGAATGACTGGAGTGTTAAGGTTTCCGGGGTCAAGTCCAATTCTTGGTATTAACAAACCGTGAGACTTTTGGCTCAGTACACTCCTAATTTGCTGCTTATTGATAGTTATGAAGTTAGTTGTTAAGTTAAGGTATAGAGGGGGTAGGATTAGGGGTGTAAAATATGGTCATGCAGAACTTTATAAGTATGTTATTAATAGGCATGCTAATAAGCAACTAGTTAACAGTGAGAACTGGTAATGAGAAGATTTAAATTAACTGGTTTTATTCAAGTAAAAAAATATATATATATTTATAAAAAATAAAAAAAAATACATACATATATATATATATATATATATATATATATAACATTTATACCAAAAAAACTAGTTATGGGCTGAATCAAGTAGAAATAACTCAACAACAAGCTCAAATTCAGAAGCAAAATCAAAAGCGAACACGGTATCATTTATTTTTGGAATTAAAGAGAGAGGTAGCCAAACTTTTTGGCTGTTTCTGAGGAGACACGCTACAAATAAAAGACTGATGTAGGCTGGAATTACTGTTTCAAAAAGAAATGCCAAATTGTTGATGAAAAACTCCAACCCTTGCCATTGGTTTCCTAATAAGCATTTGGTAATTGGTGCATTAAAAAACGGTTTTCAGACCATCAGTTTTCATACAGGGTCAGTGCGTTTTATTTATTTTTTTACGTTGTTTTTGATTTTTCTTTAAGAGTGAGGTAATATATCTTTCCATTGTAATTTGGGGAATAATAATCATGCACCTCCCAAAGTGTACTTTTGCACTGCGTTTAAAATGTTGAATTTAACATCACTGAGTTCACCACGTGCCCTCTAAGATTTTAAACTAACACCAAGTTATATGTATACAAACACTGCGTCTGTATATACTATAAAGTGGAGATCTAAACACTCCAAATGTAATGAAGACACCTAACAGCTGCACCATTACTAACGTGCGTTATATTCACATCTTACATGTTCCCTGATGTACAGTTCTGCAATATGTTTTCTTAATGGCCACATAAACCTGCACAGAATAATTGAGAGCAAATGCTCACTCTTTATACGGGATATATAGTGTAGATACTGAATTAATGCCTATTTGATTAAGCTAGAAAAGAGGTTACATGCTGGTGGAGCGACTTACTATAGGTTTATCTCAAACATATGGCATGGAATCCACAGGAATTTGTTTCATAAAACTAAAAAGTCCTGTTAACCCCCCGGTATAAATAACCATCATAAATTTAATATTGTAAGGCAGTTCCCAGCACACTGAGCCAAGACCACAGATGGTGACACAGTATACCTAGTGCACGATGGCACAATGAAGAAAATCTGACAGGCCAGCTAGGTTCATTTCAAGTGCTAATCTTTCATTGTACTGTTTTTTAGGATCATCTAAATGCGAGTGTCTCCTAAATTCTCTAGTTGTTTAGAAAATGTCTTACAGAAAGCAATCAAAATGGGCACAGAATTACCTGATAAGAATAGACCACAGTTGAGGAACACATAGCACATATTGTAACAATCACAATTCACCAGTCAATTCAGACCATGGATACTATCTCAAAATGTGATTTATTTAACCACAATACAGCCAACAGAAGACTAAACATCAGATAGATAGAGTAGAGCAGACACAACTGTACAACAAATTCAGAACGCGTCTCTTTACAGTACAGTAGAGCTTGTGATTATATTGAAGTGGTTCAAATTACACAAATTAAATAAAATAACATAAATAAATAAAACAAAAATGTCCCTGTCATACAACCCCTTTTAGGTAGCTTTTATAAATGCACAATCATGGAAAATGTAGAGACTGTCAACAACGAATATGTGAAGCATTTTCCAATCCTTTTTTAAATGTTCATACGCCTTGTTTATTTTCTTATCATATGCATGAATCATGGTTAGTTTTGTTTTATTATTCGCATATTCGCATTTTGGGTTGCGACTGGTAAAAAAATACAGTCAGTAATTTACTGTCTCTAGTGCTATACAAATTACAGCTTGGCAGATCCCAGGATGACAGTCTCAGGAGCTTTTAAAGGGATAGTTCACACAAAACTGATTTTCTTATCCTTGTGTCATTCCAAACCCATGTTTGAACAACAAATAACGACTTTAATTACTTTCTCATCATTTACATCCTTCCTTTAAAAAGTCAATGCGTTCGCCGAATTACAGTATACCTTAGGATGGTGCTTAAGGTAAACCTTCTTAAGAGCGACCTTAGCAGGTGCTGTCCATTGATATCGATGCCT
>JAUCMT010000032.1:2569463-2579858 GCA_032357475.1 Enteromius thamalakanensis
GATAAATGAAAAAACGCTGCTTTGTAAATGTTTAAAATGTGTGTCATTATCTTTTTATTAATATGACCTGATTTATCTTTCATGTTCATAATCATATGTTGATACCAGTTTACAGGGCGATGTTACATAGTATATCTATTTAATGTTCGCGGGTGCGGGGCGGGGCGGGTTGTAAAAATAGATAGAGTGGTGTGGGGCAGGCTTGGGCGGTCCAAATTTTTTCATAAAAGCGGGACCCGCAGGTTGGAGAAATACCCAACCCACGCACCACTAATTTGTTGGTGATTTAAATGTGGTTTCTGTTTATTTATTATGTGTTTTTGACTTAAGCAGACTTGATCCACTGAGACTTTGTATCCACATGCAGTCTGCATTGTTTGTCAAGCTTTGTAAAGCTTGGCATAGACTTAAACTCACTACAGGTTAGAACTCATAAAAGAGAAGTTAAATATAACGTATCATCTTATTTAATGTATCTGACTTTCAAATCCAGATGTCAGGTTCAAGTCAATCACACATTTAATTTATAATAGGACAATGTAAAAATATGCACCCTAGTGTATAGACCGAATAAGAATAGCATTCCTTGAATCTACAAAAAACATGCAAGGATGCTTGCTTCAGTGTTGCCACCCCTCATAATTTTAATGCCACCCCCTTGCCACCCCATGAATAATTTTTTAGATCCGCCCCTGGCTCCTGGTGATTTGGCATTGCGTCGAAGACGGGACAAAACCTCGTCGGAGCCGTAACGTTAATTTGATATTCTCCACCTGCGTCTGGAGGATTACTTCCGAGGGTACGCACACTTCTCAGAATTTTTATTTATTTATTTTTTGTAACCAGCAAGTGGATCATAGCCAATGTTTGATTTTAATTTAGCCTTATCAAATCATCACGACTTGCCTAAAATAAACTATATATAAAACAGTTTAAGCATATCACAATGTTAGTTTGAATGTTATGAATGCGCGCTGTTAGACGCGTATCCAACAGAAGCTGAAGCGCGCTCTGCAGGACTCGGAGGCGCCAGTGTCATCACTTGCATAAATATAAACACATCTACAGAAATCTTTAAATTACCACTTCAAAACGAAATTAATTAACTGCACAATTGAACAAACCGAACAAATAAATTGTTATTGTTTCTAGCGAAATTTTATGTTTCTATTAGACATAATATTTGACTTTGTCATGCAAAAGACTGATACATTTAATAATTAACTTCATGGCTGGTTCAGTCGACAGAAATACATGACACAGGTCAGTCTAAGAGCTAATAGTGCGCACAATACAGCCGTTCACCTGCAAGCGCCACTGACGTCTCCATCACCAACTTCCCATACATGCGAACGCACACAAAAATTAAGTTACTGTGCCTGTCTGCCTGCGATTCAAACACATTCATATTTTAGAGAATGATAATATTTCCATCAATCAATGATTTATTTTTCTTGTCCATTAATTAATCAAAATGTATGTTTTGATTACCCCCCCTCGCCCGACCCGCAGATACTACCGCCACCCGCACATCACTAGCGACTGCATTAAAGATACCGCAGACCGCTGTTCTGTCAGACAGCTTCATGAGCCATAAAAGCCAGTGTGTGTATCCTCATTGCAGCTTACATTTACATTTATATTTATTTTCTAGACAGACTCGATCATGCTAAGGAGATTTAAAAGACTTTGAGGCTTAGCTGGAAAGATGTTGCACTCAAGAGATCGTGAGAAGCATGGCAGCTGTCTTACCACATGTTAATTAACAACCCGTGCTGCTTAAGACATAAGACCAAAACTTGTCACTTTCCTGCAGTTAGATTTTTTGCACTGTTGTGTGATAAGTGATTAACAGGATTGCATTCGGGTGCGTGTCAGTTACACAGAAGGAAATCAGTGATTTTGGCATTGCTCTGAATTTGCTCTAATTGTGGCAAGTCTGTAGATGGCGGCACTGTTTTAAGAAGTCTATGAAAACGTTTTTTTCTAGCATACAATGTGAAGTTTACTCCCATGTCAGTTGCAGTTATAATATGCCCACTTTTTAGCTTTTATATGCCCATGTTATTGTTTTTGGAGTGGTCTAGGTGAGAGGCTTGTATGTCAGTCCTTTTTTAGTAGTGTAATTTACACAAAAATGAATGTTTTGTCATTATTTTATTTCAAACTCATTTTCTTTGTATTGCAGATTGTTAAGGGTGCGCAGACAATGACCAGTGTCCCTCTTCTACTCTACAACCCTGTAAAATCTGTCATATAAAGGTAACATAGAAGTAGCTTATCAGTCCAATAAGATGAATTGAAAGTCTTTTTGTTGTAGAATTTTTGTCATCATTCATTTTAAACTAATATTGCTCTGGATAAATTGTAAAAAGTAAACCATACTGGTTTGGACTGACATAAGGGTGAGCAATTTGCAGTTTTTTTAATGGGCAAACTGTTTTAAACATTTTATTTCGATAAACCACTTTAGACACTACACTAACTGTAAGTAACTTTGCAACTACTTGTCAACTAGCAGTCAGAGTATTAGGAGTCTGTCTGCTCAATAACTTAAAACACTTTATTTTGATGGCTACATAATATACTGACTGTTGCGTGGAGCGCGTGTGTTGCGCTGAGCCAATGAGCACGGGGTGCGCGGCCGTCTCTGGGGGGCGCACGGGGTGTACGCCAGACAACCCGGACTGGAGCGGGCTCTGCAACTTCCCGGACTGGAGCGGGAACTGGAACTGGAAGAGACTCTGGAACTACCCGGACCGGAACGGGCACTGACACTGGAACAGGCCCTGGAACTACCCGGAACAGGCATTGGAACTGGATCAGGCTCTGGAACTACCAGGACTGGAGAGATCTCTGGAACTGGAGCGGGCATTAGAACTTCCCGGACTGGAGCGGGCTCCTCCTCCATCTCCTCAGCCGCCAACTGGAGAGCGTGGGGCCATTTCTCCATCACCGCCATCGATTCTTCATAAGTCAGGGTCGGAGGAAACCCCCACAGGAACGAGGAATCCCCACACGGCCATCCGTGCCGCGGGAGCAAAGCCAAAGCTACCCTCCGGGATTCAAAGTGGCGCGGAGCTAAGGGCGGCTTCCTGGCTTCAAAGCTCGCCTTGATGCATCAACGAGGATGAACGCGTTCGAGGGAGCAAACGCCATCCTCTAGTTGAGGTCTTGTTCTGTTGCGTGGAGCGCGTGTGTTGCGCTGAGCCAAGGAGCGAAGCACACAAGGAACTTTTCAAATGCAGAATATTTTAATTAAACAAAGAAAAGGCTGATGAGGCAGCAAAAATACACACATGAGGGAAGCCAGACACAACATTACAACTTTAACACGGGGGAGACAGGACAGGCAAGGACAGGATGTGACAAGATCTTGTTTCATGGGAAATGTTTGGTCCCCTAAAGATTCAAAGAAACTGTACTCTGTTACATCATGTTATTCTGTCTAAAGACTCTTATTCTGATTTTATTTCTGTATTCCTGAGTTCAGTTCCTTTCTAGTTACCTTGCTTACTAGTATGCCCTGGTTTGTTTCTAAAGTTTACATGTGTTTACTTTAGTTCCTTATTATCCCTGCATATACATTGGGGTAAAAAGTATTTAGTCAGCCACAAATTGTGCAAGTTCTCCCACTTAAATAGATGAGAGAGGCCTGTAATTTTCATCTCAACTATGAGAGGCAAAATGAGAAAAATTAAAAAAATCCAGAAAATCACACTGTAGAATTTTAAAAAAAAAATATTTTGCAAATTATGGTAGAAAATAGGTATTTGGTCAACAACAAAATTTCATCTTAATACTTTGTTATATACCCTTTGTTTGGCAATGACAGAGATCAGGTTTTCTGTAAGTCTTTATAAGGTTTTCACACACTGTGGCTGGTATTTTTTCCCCATGCCTCCATGCAGATCTCCGCTAGTAGTAGACGTAATATTTTACTATAGTTTATAGTTTAATAAAACTGCTGAAACTAAATCCAAGCCTTAACTCTTCCATGCCATGCAACAATGTGTTTTTATCTTCACCTATGTTTACCTGACTAAGGTCTGTACTATTACAAACGTACGTTTTATGCCTCATCCACCAGATTACTTAATTTGTTGAAGCTCAAAACATATTGGTGCATTCATTACAGTACTTCTATAAAAAGCATATTTAAACAACAGTTAATAACCAAATTCCACATGATCACAAAAAGGAAGATATTAAAAACACTCGATGGTTGTTTAAGTGATGTTGCTAAACTAAATTTTGGGAGAAGCATTAACGAATAATCAGACGCAGCCGCCGCTGCATTTTAATTTATTATCATTACCTCTCGTTAGCCTATCCGGTCCTAACACTCGCACTATAAATAAGCCCACTTCCTTTCCTTCTCTATATGGTACTAAGCATGATCTCTCTTTGCCAGGCAAGCCGTCTAAACTCTGATTACTCATCCGAGGCTCGAACAAGACAACCCAGCTCCCCTCCCAGCCCGGCCAGCCTCTAGACCGGAATTCCCACGGGAGCCTGCGGCTTCCATTCAAGGCCGCAAGCCTGCACGCTCTCCGATCTCTCTCCACTCTTCATCCCCCAAAAGCAAAACCCAGTGAAAGAATTCACACTACTCACCACACGCTGGCTTCCTCCTCCATTCTTCTCAGCCCAATCGGCGTTGCTACTCGTTTTCAGGCAAAAAACATTGTCATTGATCACTCTTCCCTCAATAATTCTACTTCTCCCAGCATCAACAGCCTGATTCCCTTAGAAGAAATCTCCTTCCATTAACATAACGAAGACCAAGCCATTTCTATTATTAAAAAAGTCAACCAAGACGCATTATGGCAAAAGTGGACATTCCATCCACTTTCAATGTCATGCCAATCCACCCTGATTTTTGGCATCTCTTTGGCTTCCAATGGCTGAATCAATTTTACTTTGCAGTTTGCCTTACCTTCGGTTGCAAAAGCAGTCCCAAAGATTTTCGACATGCTATCTGAAGCAATATGTCGAATTCTATCAAATAACTATCAAATCCACTACCTTATTCACCTCCTCGACAACTTTTTAGTATCTCCCCTTTCCAAGTCATCTCAGCCGCTGACCTGAGGAAAGTCCTGAAGGTTTTTTCAGACCTCGGAATTCATATAGCCCATGAAAAAGGTCCCAGCACAAGCATCAAATTTCTGGGTATTAATCTCGACTCTCAGAAATGCCAAGCTTCTACTCCCCAAAAAAAGGTTAACAGAATCATTCTGATCGCTTCTAATCTCATTACCAACCCTCTGTGCTCCAAAAGAGAATTTCTGTCAGTTCTAGGACACTTAAACTTCGCCAATGTGTATAATCCCGCAAGGCCAGCCTTTCCTTTTCCCACCTCCTTAAAGACAAAATCCCCTTTCTTCCACGAACTGCAACTCTGGGTCTCATTTCTTTCACAATAGAATGGCCATTCCTTTTTCTACCACAATCTCCTAGCTGCCCCAGTAGACATCCAGTTATTCACCGACGCAGCCCTTTCTATTGGTTTCGGAGGATTCCCTGAAATTTTACCAGTTCACCGAAATTTCCCCTCAAATGGCCTCTTCAGCCTTGTTCGGACTATACCCCATCGAAATTGCCGCCACAAATTGCCGAATAGTCAACGTTGTGTTTCATCATCCAATGTGACAACGAAGTGACCATCCATTGCATAAACAAACAGAGATCCCATTCCTCCGCTATCAGGCCCCTACTAAGACGCCTAGTTTGGAATACAGCAAATGACCAGTTCATGGTGACTGCTAAACATTTTCCCGGAAAGGAAAAAGAGATTGCTGACTCTTTTTTCAGATGCTGGCCCCAAATGCAGACCACCAGCCGACCCTAGTACCTCCCTACTCGCAGCTTAAATACCCATAAACCATCCCCTCAGACCCCTCTACGAAGCATCCCTCTCATCTCTGATCCAAGCAGTGGCACCCAGCACCCTCCAATCTCACCTTATAGCCTGGAGATCATTTAGATCTTTCCATTCATGCTACAACCTCCCATTCCCTGATTTCTCCCTGTTATCCATAATCTCCATCTCATTTCTCAACTCTCACAAATCTCCAAGCTCCAAGCTTACTCCATTTAAGGCTATCTGAGCGGCATCCAGTTCTTTTCCAAATTACAAGTCCATTGCATATATACCCTCTGCAGAGGATATGCAACCGCCCTAATAGCACGGACACTAGATGCCATGTTCACCTTAGCCTTTTTTGGATTTCTAAGGTGTATAGGTTCAAATATACCTTTAACCTGCACTTCAATCCCCTCATCCACCCCTCTATTTCTGACCTCTCTATTCTAAGCAGAAAAACAGCCACATTCTTCATCAAACAAAGCAAGACTGACCAGTTCAAGCAAGGACACTACAAAAACATCTTCAATCTACAATCCACAATTTGCGCAGCAACTTCAGCAGCAGAGAAAGGCCAAATCCAGATGCTAGGTTAATGGTCTACTAAAGCATACAGAAACTACATGCGCACCGACCCACATATCATCCAACGAGCCAGGCAGACCCTTAAGAAAATGCCTAAGCAAGGTGCAGTCCCACCCTCCCAGCTATTCAAACCCTCCAACCTTAGTGAGGTTCCCTATGTACACTGCATGCACTCTGCCAAGCTACACTAAGGCTTTCTGCCTCCGCAGAGCCATTTCCCTTTCCCCAACCTCTGCAGAGGTTTCCTCTATTTATCCCAAACCTTGAAAGCCCTCCTTCTATCCACCTCCGCTCGAGGCTTTCCTCTTCCCTCACCTCCACACAGGTATCCTCCCCACCCTGCCTTCGCAGAGGCTCCACAACCCATCTTTAATCCTGCCCAGAAGCCATCACTCCCTTCTGAATACTCAAATTCCTCTTCCCACCCAAAAAAAAAATGTGTGGCACAGCCAAACCGTCCAGCATCACTCTTATTTGGGGACCGCAGGATTGGCAGCTGTCCTCTATCACAGATTTTGAGGGGCAGGCAGGGTTCGATCCGAACGCCCAGCTCTGCCTTCGCTAGGGTTCATACCAGTAGGGCTCGGAGTCCACCAATCTCCTGGCTTACCTCGCACTATAACACTCGCACTATAAACAAACCCACTTCCTTTCCTTCCGTATCTAGTTCTAAGCATCCCTGCTCCTCCTCTTCTCCGCCGTTCACATCCTCAAAGTTCTAAGCATCGCTCCTCCAGACGCCAAGCTCTGCCCTTTTGTTGTATTCATTTAGAAATACTTTTGAAAGTTTAATTGTCAGTATAAAGGCTCATAATGATTATATAAGAAGAATGATGATAAAAGAATAATAAATGTCTCATACCTGGCGGAGGTATGAAAAGTTGTTTACTTAAACTACTATATCATGCATTTCTTTATTTCACCATATTTACAGGTAAATCCTAGTGTTTTAAATTTGCAATTAATCATGATTAATCTCAGTCCATGTCTGTGATTATTGTGATACATTTTTCGATTCAGTGCACTACAAAAAAAACAAAAGAAAAAAAATATTAAATTACTAAAGTAATAAAATAAAACAAATTAAAAATAACAATACAATAAAATTGCTACAGCTAAAAAGAATGTCAATGATTTTAAGATATGACAGTAACAGACATCTACAGTAACAGACAGTAACTGGGAAATTCATAGGCTTCCTAGTAATCATTCTCATCCTGCACAGAAGAGGCTTCTTGTAAATGCTTGCTCTGAAAGCAGCGTAATGTAAACAGAGTCTCGAGGGAAAGAGAGTGGCCTACTGCAAAGATTCGGACCCCTTGCACTCAGTGTCTCCCCATGGCAAGGACCATAAATATACCAGGTGTGTAAACATGCCACATCCCTGCCCCTGGAGTGCTGAGGCCAGGCTTGGCTTCCTGAGGCGCTAATGTCCCTGCAGTGAGCAAACCTTGCCAGTAAAGATGGGTGCACCCTGCTTCCTGGTCTCTGAACTGAGTTTAGCCTTACAGCCTTACCCTCACTACAGCTGGCCAACACATTTAGACCTCTTTTACCCTCTTGCTGTTGGCCTGGGGACATGGGGAAAGAAAACTGTGCATGGGAAATGTCAGGTTAAACATGAATTAAGAGATAGCTTTCTACATGCAAGAAGCACAGTAAATTGAAGTATTGACCGAAACATCAAGACTGACGACAGTTGGCAGCCAGATTCTTACAGTACTGCCAAAGAGTCTTTGCTCACTGGCAGCGAGGCTCAAATGATGTAACACAAGAGCATGAGAATTCTGCCTAAAAGTCCTGCTGGGAAGTTCCTATTTACTGGTTCAGAAGTTGTAATTAGGATGTGCTGTACGTGATTTTGGTCAGAATCAAATGGACTCTGGATTTCTTTCACCCTTTTCCAATTTCTTCATAACAGACTATATATTATCAAAGCCACAGAGAATGCTTGAACAGTTAGAAAAATAGATATTTTATGCTGTTTATTATCAAAAAACACAATTTAAAACAACTTAACACTTTATGGTGGGATTATTATGTGCTCAGCTTGAAATTACAATTACTTCACTAAAACATTAACAGAGTAATAGCGGCATTCTACTGTTTGTCTAAAGAGTAATTATACTTACAAGGCTGCATTTTTTAGCTCAAACAGTAATATATAATTTGAATTTAAGCTGAATTTATAGCTGAATTCTCAGCATCATTACTCCAGTTTTCAGTGTCACATGATCCTTTAGAAATCATTCTAATATACTGATTTCTTATTATTATCAGTTTGAAAATGGTTGTGCTACTTCATATTTTTTGTGGAAACTGATACATTACCATTGGAAAGTTTTGGGGATTATTTATGTATGTATTTATATTAACTTTATAGAACATGTGAAATTGACAAAAAGTGAACTTGAGAAGTATAATGTTACAAAAAGATTTTTGGTTCAAATAAATGCTATTTAAAGACTTCTGAAAAATTGTTTCCACAAAGTTATAAAACGGCACAATTTTGTTCAACTGATAGATCAGAAATGTTTCCTGAGCAGCACATAAGTATATTAAAATGATTTCGGAAGGATGATGTGACACTGAGTAATGATGCTAAAAAAAATCAGCTTTAAGATTACAGGAATAACTTACATTTTGACAAATATTCATATAATAATCAGTTCTTTTTAATTGCAATGCTATTTTACAATAATAACACCACGTTGTATTTCCAATCACAGAAATCAGACCTTGATGGGCAGAAGAGAGCTCTTTCAAAGACATTACAAAATCTAAATCATTCCAAACTTTTGACCGGTAGTGTACAGTATCCTACGCTTGACATTTTTCACCAAACCCTGGAAAATGATGTCATAGGATGACCCAGTATGATCAAAGAGCGATTCCTTTCCCCTAACAACCATTTGCACCAACTCATTGAGGTAATCAAAGGTAATAGTCAGGCAGTTAACATGTGGAAACATCTCTTCGTCTTTAACATCACTGACAACCATGACCCGCTGAGATCACTTCTGAGCATGTTTCATCTCAATTAAAGCCAAGCGCCATATTTACTGTGAAAAAAAATCAACTCCCGTGGTGTGTCGGCTTAAGGGGAATTACTGAAAGTCTAGCTCATGGAACAATGCATTTGAGCAGAGGTGGGCGAAGTACGCTAATCAAGTACTTGAGTGAAAGTACGGATACATACAATAAAATATTACTCCAGTAAAAGTAAAAGTTCTCCTTTTTCAATTTTACTCAAGTGAAAGTACAAAAGTACTTGTTCATTTATGTACTTAAGTAAAAAAGTACTGATAAATTTATGTAGCAATTTTATACAGTCTACTTAATTTTATACAGCACATATTTTTTTATAATATTATTGCTCAAAATACCTGAGATTTTTTACGAACATGTTGTAGTCATGTTCATTGTGAAGCTTACACTGCAATGCACCCGAGAGAAAACAGATTTTACAGCTTAATTTTCACCAGTAAGAAATAGTGTTTTGAAGCTTAGGCTATTGTTTTGCAGAACTTCACAGAACATTATATATGACATGAGAAAAAGGCCCAATCCCAATTCTATTTTCTACCTCTTTGCCTACCCCTCGCCCCTTCCCCTTGCCCCTTAAAATAAAGTGGAAAGGGGAAGGGTTAAATATTTTTCCCTAAGAAATGGGACACCACTACTACACTGTTTGTTGAATACGTAATCATCCATTTTCACTAACTCCTAATGTTACGTCAGAGGACATGCGCCGATGTTGTCATGATCAGCTGGAGGGCCAGCTCAAACCTCTAGAGGGCACTCCACGAACTCTGTGTGTGTTTGTCTCTGTTTACATGCCCGGACTCATTCTATAAACTCATCTCTCCGCCCACTCATTGGTTGTCTAGGTGTTTGATTGTCTGCTCCACCCCTTTGACCTACTTTTGCCTGTATAAAAC
>JAUCMT010000032.1:2603710-2616334 GCA_032357475.1 Enteromius thamalakanensis
TTACGTGCATATGACGTTGTGGTTACGTTGCCAATTGGTAAGTCATGAAATGACCAAAAATGACAAATATGTTACGTGACTGTTACGTCGTGTGTTAGCTGGGAAGAACACCATGCCAACCATCAACCAAGGAATGGCTAAATCAGGCTAGAATAAGGGTTTTAGAATGGCCTTCCCAAAGTTACCCCCATTGAAAACATGTGGACAATGCTGAAGAAACATGTCCATGTCAGAAAGCCATCAAATTTAACTGAACTGCACCAATTCTGTCAAGAGGAGTGGTCAAAGATTCAACCGGAAGCTTGTCAAAAGCTTGCGGATGGCTACCAAAAGTGCCTAATTGAAGTGAAACTGGCTAAGTGACATGTAACCAAATATTAGCACTGCTGTATATATATTTTTGACCCATCAGATGTGATCACTTTTTTCTGTTAACCCATAATAAAGTCATAAAAGTTCTGTTCCAATCACTCTATCAGAGAAAAATCAGAGTTGTAGAAATAACGGGAAACTCAAGAAATCAATGGCATTAAGTTCTTTGTATGTAAACTTTTGATGACAACTGTAGTTACTTATCACAGGGGCAGTTGTGGCCTAAGGGATAGGGACTTGGACTTGTAACCCAAAGTTGTGGGTTCGAGTCCCATGTCTGGCAGGGATTATGAGTGAGGGGAGTGAATAACCAGTGTTCTTGTTATTTTCTGTTGAAATGTCAGATTTGTGGATAATTATTTTTTTTTAATTATGTTTTTGAATTTAGCAAGATCAAATGAAAAAATAAAAACTTTATTTTCCCACATGAGTCAGTCTGCGTCAGTCATGCTCTTTAACAAATCAGATGTGACCTCACCATTTCAACCAATCATAACCCACCAGGAGCGCAGCCTAAATCCTGCTCCCCAGCAGGTTTATCCTTATGGACCTGTAGCTATGACAGTAAGTCCCGGATGAGTGTCGAAGAACTGAGCGATCCAAGATGACGCAAAATCATCAACAATCAAATCCTAACTTAGTTAGCAAAGTATGAAGAATGCACCCCAGGGTCAATATCCAAGTAGAGCAATCCAAAGTAACAAACGAAACAAGACAATAAAAAACAAGACTATAACAATGACAATGAAAGAGAAAACAAGGCATAAACAGGAGAAAGCCTTGGTGTAGTGTCCGTGCTGAAGTGTGTGTGCATTTGGAGCACTGAACGAGAAAACACGAATGAAATACTGCAAAGGGATTTAATAAACACAAACTCCAGAGATAATAAACAAAATGCTGTCGAGGCAGCAACGAGGGCGCACACAAGGTGACATTACTCCCCCCTCAACAAAGGCGCACCTGCGCCGTACAACATCAATGGGGAGGGAGGGCTGGGCACTCTGGAGGCAGGCCCCGGGAACCTGTACACCACCTGCCTCAAGGGCGGATCAGGTGCCCCGGCAGACATCACAGGCCAAACAGTTCTCAAGGAGGCCGGGAAGGGTGCCTTTGCAGGCCATGCAGTCTGACCAGTACTTAAGGGGATTGGGTTGGGGGGTTCCCCAGCAGTCCATATCAAAGTCCCAACCCCGCCCATCCCCTCCAGGGACCACCCTGTCCTGCCCCCCCCCCCCAAAAAAAAAAACAATTTCTTGGGGATGCTCCCCGTGGGGCACTTAGGGGGTTACAAACCTGGAGGGCAGCGCGGCAGACTCTGGAGGGTCGGGCCATCGCAGCAGATCCTGCGCCACGCGCTCTGGAGGGTGAGGCCATCGCAGCAGATCCTCTGCCACGGGCTCTGGGGGGTCGGGCCAACGCAGCAGGTCCTCCGCCACGGGCTCTGGCGGGTCCAGCCATCACACCAGGTCCTCCGCCACGGGCTCTGGAGGGTTGGACTGTCGCAGCAAGTCCTCCGCCACGGGCTCTGGAGGTGGTAGCGTGACGGGCTTTGGCTCAGGCAGTAGCAGCGGCGCTGACAGCGTGACAGACCGTGGCAATGTGGCCGGCAGCGACGCTGGTGATAAAGCAGATGGTGGTATCAGCGGTGGCAGCTCATCAAACAGTGGCAGTGGCGTTGGTAGCGTGGCAGACACTGGCTCGAGCTGTTGCAGTGCAGCCACAGCAACATCTGTCCCCTCTTGTGCTATCTCAATTGCCAGCTCAAATATCCCACAAATTCTTTGTGCCTCCTCCCACGAGGCGATCAGGGGAGGCGTGCTCGGGAACGCAGGAGTCCCACCTGGTATTCCGTGCCATGGTGGTGTAACTGCGTCCCGCCGGTCAGCGCGGCAAACAGCTGTTGGTGGCGGACCCCGCCGGATCCCGAGCCGGCTTCCCGGCTGGGAGATCCGCCG
Source organism: Enteromius thamalakanensis (assembly GCA_032357475.1). Lineage (NCBI taxonomy): Eukaryota > Metazoa > Chordata > Actinopteri > Cypriniformes > Cyprinidae > Enteromius > Enteromius thamalakanensis. The sequence continues at coordinate 2,606,038 of JAUCMT010000032.1, forward strand.
AAACGCACCAGAGTTTACGAAGATGTGTGCGTTCAAATCCTGGAACGCCATCCTCTAGTTCAGGTCTTGTTCTGTAGTGTCCGTGCTGACGTGTGTGTTCATTTGGAGCACAGAACGAGAAAATACTCCAAAGGGATTTAAAAAAACACAAACTCCAGAGATAATAAACAAAATGCTGTCGAGGCAGCATCGAGGGCGCACACGAGGTTTCACAAAACACGACGACATTACATTAACAAGACCTGAATGCAAATTGAAAAACAATGGTATTTAAAGGATACAAATCAAAGGCAAAAGTGAGGACAGGTGTTAAAACAACAGGTGAAACAATCAAACTGATGAGGGAGAAATCAAAATCACAAAGACAGGGGGGGAGACACGACAAGACAGGAACACAATTGGACACTTGGTAAGTCCACTACTTTTGTGCTCACATTTATGTTACTGCACTGTAAACCCTAATAAGTTCACAGAAATTATTTTGTAACAGATTATGCAAAAATATTTAGTGATGTTTTTAAATGTTTTAAGTTTACATAAAATAAAAATTACATTTACAGTTACCTTTTTCTCATTTTCTCAATGTTATCATAAAATTATTGATATTCTTATCATTATAATATTCTTATTCTTATAATTATTATATATAACTTAGGAGCAATTCACTCAACATTTTCATAATTTTTCAACTCAAATAATGTGGAAAATACACTCAAATTTCAATAATTTTAAAATCAAAATTTGGGAAATGCACTTAAATATTACTAAAGTGAAATACTGGTGTCGGCCACTACAAAATTCTAAACAGCTAAAAATGTTAGAAAACATGAAAGTGACACCACCGTGACAATTTAGCAAAAACATTTTTATTCAACAATCTTCTTTTTAAAATGCACAGATTAAAAGGAGCTCAGTCAAACAAAGTGCTTGTTGTAAAAAAAGGGAAATCTTTTTTTAAAGTACATTAAAGGTGCCCTATGCGATGTTGCAGGATTTTAGCTCGATTTCCTATGCATAACCCCTTGATCGTCTTGCTGTCTGCCCTCTGAATACACTGGGAAAAAACCCGGTCGCAAAAAGACAACACAGAGGCTGCAATACTGAAACAAATACTATGTGTACAGGATGTACATCAACAAAATCAAACTTCGGCCAACCAATCGGCAAGAAGAGGTGGAAATAATGCGCGCAAACAAACTTCGGCCAACCAATTGGCAAAAAGAGGTTTATTTTAGTACCAACCTTGCTTAAACGTTTGCTAGTTCCTGTATCCATCTTCCCTCAACTTTGTTAAAAAAAAAAAAATTCAATTGAATAATCATCTTGGTACCGGTACTTTGGACAGCTCCAGTTAACAATAAAATCTATTACATGTACTTCCAAAAAAGAAAAAAAAAGAGTGAATTTTCCTTATGTGTCGACTTTTGCAGATAATGGTTTTTCAAATGTTAATCCAGTGCAACCAACAAAATCCAGCAAAACCACAGCATGGATAGTTCCTGAATCTGATATTTACTTGTTTTATGTCGAGGCAAAAGCACTTCAACAAAGTTGTCAGAGTCATCAGCTGACTGGGGCAACATGTGGGAGAGCCTGCGGTGCGAGCACTTGTTCTGCGACCACATCTACTACAGCTGTGAAGTTGCAGACATTAAAGAAAGTGCTAGCATGATCTCATATAAAAGTGGAGCAAGCCGAGACGCATGGGGCACACATGGTCGGCTCATGAGCACAACTATTAAAGTTCTTTTAGAGCTGAGAGGCCCTGCCGGCTCGGGCTTCTTTGCTGTTATGTCTATCACTCAAGCACTTTCATGCGGGCTTCCCTGTCCCGTCAGCCTACGTCTGGGGTCACTGCACTCTCCACAATGCCTCCTTCCACATCAAACCCCAGCCAGCAGGATATATCCTCTCTCTCTGGCTCCTGCTTTCACACAGTCTCTTCTCTCTCTCTCCTGTGGTAAAGGAAAGGAAGAAGGGGGGTATACCTCGCTCCTGGGTGAGGATGATGAGGGGCTCCAGGCCTTTGAAGTGTGATCTGAGCCCCTGCAGACATGCCACCCTGATTTACAGTGGATGAAGATCCTCTTTGGGTGGTGTGGACTTTTGAATTTAGCACTTCCAAACCACTGGAGCCAGCTTTACCTGTTGTTAATATTACTTGTAGCCATGTTTTAGGAGGAGATGCCATTTTTTGTGAGCCACGGGGAGTGTTTCAGATTTGATTTTACAGGGATCATATCTTGTATCATGTTACACCAGACAACAGCTGTGCAACTGATGCTTGTAAAGAAATGAATGTTAAAGCAAGAGATATCTGAATAACTGAGGGCAAAGTATGTAGGGCATTCACTAACTACCACATAAAGTCACAGGATGTCACACTAATAACACATGCAGGAAGCAGAAAAAGAGAGCAGGGGAGATTTAGGCCTTCCAGGCAAAATCTGGAGCATATAACACCAGTGCTTTTAGTGCGAAAGTTTGCATCTGTAAGAAAAGCATGATTGCAAGAGAGCTAGAAAAAACACAGCAGTCAAAGCATTAGCTTTAGAAGTTCATGTTCAACATTACATACATTTATTACAATTACGTAATCTATATGATTTCTGTGATTTAAAATGTGGACAGCATATCAATGTCTGCTCTCTCATTATATGAAGACAAGAACATGTGAACTTCATCTCCAGAGCTGCTCTGAGACTCACTTCAACAGCATTTCACCATTTCATTAAAGAGAAACTACCCCCAGAGACACAAAAAATTAAAAGTTTTCGTCGCCAAAATAAAAATCTAAATGAAAGATATGTTTAATGTAACCTTTTAAAAATGTGGACGCAATGTTAATGTTATAGCTAAAGGTAGAATCTAAATATTAATAATTACACAATTATTAAAACTTTATTTTAACAAATTGCACACTTTTTCATTAGTGCTTTGGTTTCAGTGTTTTGTCTTTATTTGATTATCAACTTTCTAAAAATAAATTTGTAATAAATAATTTAATAAGGAGCTTTGATTAATTGTGCAAGTTTTATGAACTCACATTTACATTTATCAATAGTCAATTAATTAGAGATGTTTAAAATGATTAAAATTCACCATTGCAATGGAATCCAGAAAAAAAAGAAAATGTATAAAATAAAAAATAAATACGAGGGACTGAATGGGGCCCTAATTATTCTTCATCGGTTTAAGAGTGGGTGTGCAAATGTCAAAAAAAAAAAAAACATCTCCTATTTGAATTCTAATATGAGTAGAAATTAACCCCGAGGAGTGGGCCTTCTTGCCCTCCTTAAACCTCCCCAGGGTTCTCCAGAAGAACAGCTGCTTCCTGTCTGAGAGAAAGGCATCCAGCCACGCTGAGCTAGCCATCTCACTGACAGTAAATCACAATCTTGCAAAGCTTCTCCCATAGACTAATAGCCCTCTTACAACTCAAATCACTGTCCTACTAAACTGGTGTCATGTGTCCAATATGTTTTCTATTATGATGCACATAACTGTGTCAAGCACTGTAAACATTACATCAAGTTTGGGAGGCACCAAGGGGCACAGCCCACTGAATACACTGGCAGGGTCAAGGCGTGTTTCTCAGACGTAAAGATTGTGAGTTTTTTTTAACTTTTCAATGAAAAAGATCTGAAAAGTCATTGTGTCTGAGATCAGACTGCCCCCTGCTGCTTCACTGTTCAAACGCACCAAAGAGTCTCATGAATTCATTCATTGCTCAATCTCTGAAGGGTTTCTCAACCACCCGCTAACTCATAGATATGGTTTGCTTTCCATCGGTCTCTTTTTGCAATCATAATTTTTCTGTGGGGCTATAGGGCTCTTGAGGATATGAGTGGGTTGTTCTTTCCAGTTTGCAAAAATCCACTATCCTGTTCACAGCATCCAAGTCAGAGGGAGGGGAAAATGTTCATATATATTCACAATACTGCCAATCAAAACATTATCCTTATCACAGTACTTGGACCAGCATTGACAACATGTGGTTTTACTCTATAGGATCAGCTTTGGTTTGGGAATTGGGGATACAAAGGAGTAGAGGCTCAGATTTAGATTTGGATATGAGGGTTTGAAATAAATTGTAGAGATAAGATATTTGAAGCTGCGGAAGTATAAAGCATCAGTATTGTGGTGTACATCAGAGTAAGACATAATCAAAATGTAGGATGGAGATGTGGTTTTACCAACTAGTTCTTGAACAAATTGAGACTTGAACTTAAATGTGAGATATCTGCAACACATTGAATTACATTTGTTCTTGAAGGGAATGCTCCATGATTTACTTAAATGTGTTAATGTTAAATCATTTGTAAATCATTTGTCATCCAGCTTCTACAGAAGTGAGAAGGGTTTGTTTTTATGAATCTTCATTTTTTTTTTTTTTTCAAATACCTTTCCTAATAATGTGCTAGTTAGCAAGATCCACCGCTAAATGTGGCTAAAGTAAAGAGTCTCATGAGAAAGGCTCATCTCCACACAGAAGAGAAGGGCAGAGTCAGCCGAGCTCATTAGCATTTAAAGGGCATTGCACCAAAACGGGTCCCTGTGAACAGAGCTGTTTTTTGACAGGGTAAAAATGATGCTGTTTTAGACTACAATTGAGAAATTTCAACCAAAGTATGTTTTGGACTTTTCATGAAGACCCTAAAGAATGATATTAACTTGCAGTCGAATGTGATACAGAAATGTATCATTGATGACAATTGAGACTTTGTTTTCATGATATTATTTCTTATTCTGCCCTAAACCCTCAAGTCTCAATATGCTATCCAATATAATACACAGCACTGTATCAATCCTACCACTACATTTGTACTTGGCCTCTATTTCTGGAATTGGTAACACTTTAGTTAGGGACCAATTCCCAATACTACTGTAGCTAGCATAAATATTTCTACAGCATATTGGCTGTTTATTTATACAAGTCAATATTTATTCTGCATGGCCATATATAAAATCCCTTAATCTTTAAGCTCCGGGAACTACCTTACTAACTAAGTAGCCTAAGTTTTTTGAGGCAAAAGCTGTATTAAATAGTCGGTTAGAATTGGTCCTCAAACAAATGTTATACCTATTGTATAAGACCTTGTAATTTTATATATTTTTTAATGTCTTAAATGTGACTGAATCTATCACCAGGAAAGCCGTTTCAATGTTGTAGAAATCATGGTCTGTATTCATGAAAATATTGTTTCTAGGAGTTACCAATTTTATTTTAAGAAAATTCTTAAAATTTCCTCTTAAAATGAAAGAATTTTATATATAAATAGATATTATAAATATAAATAAACAAAAGATTGGACACTATGAAGCTAAACTGCCAGTAGGTGGCAGGATCTTCAATTAATCATCTTAATTAATTAGCGGGGAAGCCTTTAAATGATTTGTTCAAACAGCTGATTCATTCAAGAAAGAAGCAAGTGCCTGTCCTTGTGAATGGACCAGTGAATCATTGAAAATGATTCAAAAACACGAATCGTTCATTAACAGAACACCGCTAGTCTGTGTGTTGCATCTGCGAGACTGTTCTGGAACTATTTTTTTTAACCAAATGGAGCAAAACGACAATATATACATTCTTATTCAAATACTGAACTAAACTGTATTAACTACTTACGAGAGTCTCACGAGAGTCTCTCGCATAGACAAACTGCGTGAGCCTCATTGGCGTTACCTTCTTGTTTCTCATTATCCTATTAATAGTCCTTTACATGCACTGTAATATAATCAGATCCATTCCAACAGAAATGTCAGTGCAGTTACATGTTTTAATCAGAGCAGTTGAGTAGAGCAGTTTCAATATTTCTTGTTGCTTAGAGAAAAAAAATCTTAATCTGTTATGAATGTGGCTCGTCATCCCTAATGATCTGCATTTTGTTAGCATAATGTCCAGTCTTAGCAATTTCATACTCGTGTTCACAAGGACAATTTGAGGACACAGCATCCACAGGATCTATTCTTTCTTTCTGCTGTGGCCTTTTTGTCAACTCTTCCAACTGCTTAGACTCTTATGAATGCTGCTTGTGGCTATATTTACATTTTTGTTAAGGTTAGTTAGGGTGAGGGTCAGAGTTTAGTCAGCCAATGATGACTACTTCTCAACTGAAGAAGTTGAAGAGGACAGCCTGCTGCTCTGGGATGTGCTGAAGATAATAAGAGCCAACTGAAATACAATAGACATGAACCAGCTGTTTGCATTCATGTTCATTTCCTCATAGGAGGAACGCAGCAGCCATAAAAGCAGTGAAGAATATCCATCAGCTCCACCCTGCCTATTCCTGCACACTCACTCAGCCCCAGCATGCAAGTAGACTTAACTTTGCTATGTGCACACGTGCAAGTCACACATCTGGTGTCCATTCATGGCCTCATTGGTGTAGAAAAAATACATGGTTTATCAGTAAGATGGATGCAAAGTCAATAGTCCATTTTATCTGGCAGTCATCACATTTCCACTTATCACTTGGTCTTTAATAAATCCATTGTGTGATGGGATTAGTGCGATGATGTCTTTTCGGTGATGAAAGCTGCTACAATGTTTTCAGCTATTCCATCCATCATGTAATACTTATGTTACATAATATATCTCCTCCTTTCTCTAGAGTCAAGAAAAGGAAGCCTGAGGACCAAAACTAACATTTTACACTGACAGGACACAGAGTATTTATTAGCAGAGCATATAACAACAGATACTATTTCAAAGGCTTCTGCACGCCTCATTTAAGGCCTGTAGCCTGTGTGTAATATTAGACTAATAGCCTTGTAACTGTGTTATATGTGTTCTGCTGCACTGCAAGGTCAAAACACATTCAATTTGTCATGTGCTTTTTGTCAAAAATACAAAATTATTCTTTGTTTCACCACGTTGCAGATGGTGAACATGAAGCTGTAACTAAGGCCGCATTTACAGTACACTGCTAAATCCCAATTTGTTGACCATACCCTTTTTCATATACCACATTTAGCTGCCTTTAATGGAGTACCGCAAGTACACTTTCCCCAACACTGCAAGAACCCAAGAACAGTCCCTCTACAAACAAAAGTACTGATAACTATAGAAATCGCTGGTGAGTGAATCTTATATAAAGTGTGTGTGATGAAAGGGCAAGAAAATTGATGTAAAGGCAAAGGAGGATAATGCAATCTCTTTTTTAAATGCAGAGAAAATAGAAGCCTCCAGCTTCTTGTTTTTTTTCTCCTTGAGTTTTAGAAAGGTAAACTTTCCCAATTAATCCAAGTAATGTAATTAATGCTCATTTGACAGTTTCCTATATCTACAATTGTCTGATTTGGGATCTTGTGAGTCATGGAAGAGCAATTAAACTATGACTAGCCTCATAAACTATTTGATATGCTTTTTAAGGATGTGTGTGAGCCCATGCACTGACTGAGTTAGGCATGAAAAATGATGTAAAGGCAAAAGGTGGAGGATGCTCTCTTTTAAATGAGTTTTAGAAAGTTAAAATATAAACAATGCATTTATAATAACTTTTCCAAAGTAAACGGAGTAATGTAATTAATGTTCATTTGACCATTCTCTTTATCAACAATTGTCTGATCTGGGATCTTGTGCGCCATGGAAGAGCAGTAAAACTATGACTAGTCTCATAAACTATTTGTTATGTTTTTTAAGTATGTGTCCGAGCCCATGCATTGACTGAATTGTGACGCACAGCTACCACACAAATGCCTGAGAGCGTTGATAGTTAGATTGCATGAGAGTGTTACTCTTTTGGCCGTGCAGAAGAGAGTCAGCTTAACCTCCAAAGCCAGTCAGCAGAATAATTCTGACGTGGTTTCCAGAACGTTCCCGTTTCATTCATTCCGCTCATAATTACTCATTTGAGCAGAACTGCTGGCCTGAAAAGAGGAACACAAGCTGCTGCCAGAGTCAGAAATGGCAAACATCAAACTTGTGTGCTAATTTGTACATTGAAACAGAGGTAAGAGGAAATATAACCGGCTGTAAATTTGCAAAGTTTGCATGGAAATTTTGTATGCCACAGCATCATGTGACCAATAACGCGGGAATGTTGTCAAACACTGCTGAATGGGAGGTTGCGGCTTCATTATGCAACTAGTGATGCGCTGTGCATGCAATTAACACAAACCTCTCTCTCCCCCTCACTGCTTTTTCGTCCCCTTCTTGGGCAAGGATAAAGAGAGCAATGTGTGCATCTGCGCGGTTGTACATTTGTGTTTGTGAACAAGAGGCGGCAAACAAAGGCATCAGGCAGTTACTATGGGGTGATGCAGGCACACAGAGCGACAGAGAGAGGCATAGTGTGGGATACAAACACTTGTTCAGAAAGGATAGAGAGAGAGAGAGAGAGTTGGAGAGAGCAGAATGAGAGATGGAGAAAAGAGGAGGGGAGGGGATGCTGCCAGTCGGCACGTACCCCCGATCTCAGGGAGCGGTCCCGGCAAAGTCTCATGGCACTCGTGTACAGCGGCAACCCCGCACCATGTCATAGAAGGGCAAGAATGTTCATTGTGCCCAATATGAATGTAATCATTCAGTCTAACCCCGACTGGGAACTTTAAGTCGATTAAGAAAGTCCATTTCAATGGGCTTTTCTGGAATTCTTGCACTTGGCTTTAATGTATTCCCTAGTTCACTCTGCATGAGTAGAGTGTGCTTGAGCACATCTTTTTTGTCTCCTCAATAGTGACGGGCCCTTTTAATGCATCTCTAGTTGAAATTGAGAACAGAATCCCTGTGTAACTAAAGGGAGTAACTTACAAAAGGACATTGCCAGCATGAGATCTTTACCTTGACAAAGTCAGCACCAGAAGGACAATAAACCATCCTGGCAAGACTAATGATGTCACTGCCTGCTACCAACAACAGAAACTCTTCTCTTGAAATCTGATTACGAGATATGCCTAGATTTCTGTCAAAACCTGAAAATCGTTGATCTGGGTGCATTTTTCACAAGTTTCACTTTCATGAGCTGCATGAAAATTTTTCTTCTTGCATCGAAGGTTTACTAATTATATTGTGTAGCAAGATTTATAGCAATTTCAAAATGACATGTCCTGCGACTATTGCATATGTATGCATAACAGCAGTTTAAAAAGCTAAATGTTCAGTGAGTGGCATTTAAAGGGGTAATTGGATGCCAAATACAGTTCGATGTGTGTTGGAAGTGTGTGTACAAATCCACCATAAAGTGATACAAATCCATTCACTGTTTTTTTCTCCTTTTTTTCTCCCTATTTTAAAATCCCCTTTCTTAAATAAGGCTGTTCAGACCTAGGTGGAAAATACGCAGTATTAAATGTAATAAAATATACTTGAAATTCAGGTAGTATGTTTATAATACATTTGTATTCCCAACATGCTTATTTAAAGTGCCTTAAAATATATTCAATTTTATTTCAATATATTTCTAAAAAAGTATACTAGAAGTACTTTTGTATTAAATATATGCTTAGTTATACATTCACAAAATATGCTAAACACAAGCATACTTGTGCATATGTATTTTTACAAAGTATATACTTATATTAAATATATGCTTAATTACACTTTTAAGGATTGTGCTAAATAAAAGCATACTTTTAATACATTCCTAAAAAGTATAGTTAAAATACAGTTTTGATAAATATATTCTTAGTTAAACCTTTAAGGAATTTACTAAAATTTAGCATGCTTTTTACTTTATTTACAGAAAACAAATTTATGTTACTCTTACTTATAGTATATTTTTGTGTACTTTGTGTAAGAGCATAAAATGATTACACTAATTCATAACCATGGCTATGTATAATGCAAAACATGTAAAATATTTCTGCATTTATAATTTTAAAATTTGGAAAAGTATGATATTTTAAAAAAACATTTTTCATCATTTACAATGTTCAAATTATCAAATTTATCAACTATTATTTGTAACGAAGTGCCTGTGTTGGTGTTATGAGGTGATCGGTCTGTGTTGCAATGTGGCAGGACTCAAGGCGAGGACAAAGAGATTCTCAATGCAAAACATTTATTAAGAAAACAAAAGGCTGACGGGGCAGCAAACTACGAGGATTACAAAGACAAAAAGGCATCCACAACACAGAGACTCACGAACTTCACGCAACTTAAATTACATTAACACTCGATAGACTAAACTCAAAAAGACGGACTTAAATAGGAAACCAATCACAAGAAAACTGACAACACCTGGGGAGACAATTACATGTTAAGGACCAGGGCGGGGTACAGATGACAGGAGTACACGAGGACAAAGGAAAATAAACACAGAGCACGTGAACTAGAAAAGAAAACATCAACACA
>JAUCMT010000032.1:2616434-2630806 GCA_032357475.1 Enteromius thamalakanensis
AATGGGACTTGCCAGTAGCCTTTTGTGAGATCCAGTGTTGTGATATACCGGGCCCTTCCCAGACGTTCCAGCAGCTCGTCCACTCGGGGCATGGGGTAGCCATCAAACTGGGATACCTCGTTGAGGCGTCGGTAATCATTACAAAATCTTAGGGTGCCATCTGGCTTCGGGACCAGGACGATGGGGCTGGACCACGGGCTTCTAGATGGTTCGATGACACCCAGCTTTAACATTTGTTTCACCTCCTCCTCTACAGCTTGCCGACGGGCTTCCGGGATTCGATAGGGCCGCTGCCGAACGATGAATCCTGGATCTGTAATGATGTTGTGTGTGTGTGTGTGTGCTTCTAGGCCAGTGTAATTGCCCGCATTCTCCACCAGTGTGAACCCCGGCGCTAGAGAGCACGACACAACAACAGTTTGAAGTGAACACAAAGCCCCGAAGGGAGGATTTATTGACAATGAGGTGAGTACAGACAGTTTGGTGCTGGTGATGGTGGTGACGATCGTGGCGGTGCTCAGCGTGAATATAAGTCCTTTTAAATCCCTCCAGGTGGCTTGTGATGAGTGCTCCAGTGATCCTTCTCCGACCCGGGCTCGTCGCTCATGGTGTATCTGGGGATAAAGCAAAGGTAAGTCACGCATTCAGCAGAATGGAGATATTTCTCAGCACTTCCTTCTTTTGGTGTTCCCTCTATACTGGTCCCACCGTGAGCGATTGGCCCGGGCAGATTGGTTCTAGCTGAGAATCCTGTGTTGCCAGGGCGACGCTGATCGGTGCCCGCCACACTATTATAATAAAAATGTAAATATATTAAGTTTGTCTAAAAAAGCACAATTTAAATATATTTATTTTTTACCTGGAGAGATTCCTGTCAGAATGACATAATTTTGCACAGGCCGATCCCACAATAGTTGATTGACAAGGCCGTCTTACCTTACATGAGCCTGAGTGAGCTCTTATAATTTTGCCATTGTGTCAACTTCAGTGCAGTGAAAAGCAAGATGTCTCTGATTAAAGGGGTTATCTTGATGCAATTTTAAATTTTCCTTTCTCTTTGGAGTGTTCCAAGCTGTTAGTGCATAGACAAGATCCTACGTTTCAAAACCAAAAAGATATTCTTTATTCTTTAAAGTTGACTTGTGAAATTCTCTGCATCACAGAGTCGTTTTATTTTCAAACACTGCATTATAGGACTATAGGACTATACCCAAGCACTTTGCATTATAAGTGCAATGCTATGTGAGCTACTGAGCATGTTTAATACGTTAGAAAAGCCTTACCTGGTCTCATGCCATAAACGTACCTTGGTGCACTTTCAATAAGTACATATCACTGTAGTTTCCAAAATAAATGAACACTAAAGCAGTAAAATTTTACTTAACATATTTTGTTTATTTTCACACAAATTTTGATTAATTAAGTGTAATTCTCACACAGTTGAAGAATATCATGTTATAACTTCAAAACAATATTGTAGGTTTTGGGTTTTATAGACGGTAGGTTTGTTTTGCTCATGTAATACAGAGATGTACTTGAGAGGCAAGGAGCTCCGGTTCGAATCGCGTGTAACTACGATTCAACAAAACAGTTTGAATCTGTGTAAAAGGAAGTTGAAATTACATAGTTGCATCAACAAATATATTTTATATCAGTTTTGCTTTTGTTAACACCATCAGGTAGGTTTAGGGTTGGATTTGGTAGGACATATTTCCAACATAATAAAGCTTCAACTTATAGCAACAGTCCATGGATATTTCAAAACTGAACCGCTGCAATATATACACATATCAACGTAATAGAAATGTGTCAGGGTTCACATAATAAACCTGTGTTTTAGCCACTCAGTGGATAGTTCTCTTTAAAACAATAAGGCAAAAAGGCATGTAAAAACAATGTTGCACAAAAATTGCTCAAACATACAATTTTTTATGAAAACAGGTTGGAAAATCCACACAGATTATGCGATGCAAACAGTAAAATGCATTTGTTTGCAAATAATGCAGTATGGTAAAACAGTGTACATATCATAACACAGTATTGTTCTAGGAAAGAAATGTTTTTAGTATTTGATAGTCTGAAATCATGAATTGTGTATAAAAGGAACAAAAGCTGTTGGTGTTATACTGCCTCCAGTGCTCATTTTTCCTGGAAACTGAAGTAAAATGTATGTACAGGTATATTTGCTGTTAGATTCATCTCTCCTCTGACTAAGCTAAAGGGTAAGCTTCTACTGCAAGCTTTGGCATCCTTTTTTAGGATCATGTAACAGGCCTCAGAAGATTCGTTTTAGGTCTTTTGACTACTGGCCCTTTTGTTGTGTAAACCTATTGCTGCAGTTTTTTGGAAAGGGTTTCCAAGCATTAATTTCCTATATTTAAACACTCGTATCTAACAATTTAACTCACAATTTGGGGGGTTGGAGGGTTCACCCCCCTTTTTTTCACACCCTTACATTAAAACTAACATTGTCCTATTGTTCTGCATGGCTTGCAGTGAAATGCCAGGGAATCTCTTTTCAGCCAACCCAAATTCCATCTAATTCTGCTAATGCCCATAGCACTAAACTTTTGGTAGTGCAATTTGAATATCAAAGGCCATGAAAAGACGATCAGACACTACAGCTCTGTTCCTAAACCCAGTGAGCTCCCTCACTGTCTACTGGCAAAATAGGCAAGCTGCCTTCTCTGGCAGCATCGTAAAAGAAAAAGGAACATCATGATGTATCTGAAACACTCTCGCATATAAAAAAAAGTAGACTTACTCAAAGTGAAGTTTGTTTTTATGTTCTTCATATACAGTACATGTAAAAATTTGAATTAACATGTACAGTGGGTACAGAAAGTATTCATTTGCTAAAACCATTATTTTTTCAAGTTTTTTTTCCTCATTAAATGTACACACAACACCCCATATTGACAGAAAAATGATTGACATTTTTGCAGATTTATTAAACAAGAAAAACTGAAATATCACATGGTCCTAAGTATTCTTAGTATTTAGTAGAAGCACCCTTTTGATCGAATACAGCCTCGAGTCTTTTTGGGAAGTTTTTCACAACTGGATTTGGGGATCCTCCCCATTTCTGTCAGGCTGGATGGTAAATGTTGGTGGACAGACATTTTTAGGTCTCTCTAGAGAAGCTCAATTGGGTTTAAGTCAGGGCTCTGTCTGGGCCATTCAAGAACAGTCACAGAGTTGTTGTGAAGCCACTTATTTTAACTGTGTGCTTAGGGTCATTGTCTTGTTGAAAGGCAAACCTTCAGCCCAGTCTGTGGTCTTGAGCACTCCGGAGAAGGTTTTTATCCAGGATATCCCTGTACTTGGCCACATTTATCTTTGAAGTAAGAAGGCCTTGGTCTCATCAGACCAGAGAATCTTATTTCTCACCATCTTGGAGTCCTTCAGGTGTTTTTTAGCAAACTACATGCAGGCTTTCATGTGTCTTGCACTGAGGAGAGGCTTCCGTTGGGTCACTCTGCCATTAAGCCCGACTGGTGGAGGGCTGCAGTGATAGTTGACTTTCTACAACTTTCTCCCATCTCCCGACTGCATCTCTGGAGTTCAGTCACAGAGATCTTTGGGTTCTTCTTTACCTCTCTCACCAAGGCTCTTCTCCCCAGATAGCTCAGTTTGGTCGGACGGCCAGCTCTAGGAAGGGTTCTGATCATCCTTAATGTCTTCCATTTAAGGATTATGGAGGCCACTGTGCTATTAGGAACCTGAAGAGCAGCAAAAATTGTTTTGTTATCTTGGGCAGATCTGTGCCTTGCCACAATTTTATCTCTGAGCTCTTTAGGCAGTTCCTTTGACCTCATGGTTTTCATTTACTCTGACATGCATTGTGAGCTGTAAGGTCTTATCAAGTCCAATCATTATAATGAAACACAGCTGGACTCAAATGTAGGTGTAGAACCATCTCAAGGATGATCAGAAGAAATGGACAGCACAGTTAAATATATGAGTCTCACAGCAAAGGGTCTGAATACTTCGGAAAATGTGATATTTCAGGTTGTCTTAGTTTATAAATCTGCAAAAATGTCAACAATTTTGTGTTTTTCTGTCAATATTGTTATGAAGCGGACAGACATGGAATGTAAAAGGTAACAATGTTTATTTTCAAGATGAGTAAATGAACACAGGTAAGCAAACTGAAGAAATCCAAATACTGGAAATAACAATAAATAAACTAATGAGTCTCTTTTCCTTTCTTTTCTAGAATCACTGACAGGGGGATGACAGACAGATGACCACAGCCACACACCACTTGCTACAATGGAGACGAGGAGAGGAATCACTAGAGTTGGAGAGAACATGGAGGATCAAGGAGCTTTCTGGATGGGAACAGATGAGAGAACAGGTAAGTACAACCACTAGAGATAGAATGACAAGAGTCCACTTTCGGTAAACAAGCTCAGACCTTGAGTGAGGAGTGGTGTGTGGTTTTAAAGGGTGCTTGATAGGTGAAGTAATTCCAATCAGGTGGTGCAGACAGGTGTAGGTGATCCAAGTGAGCGTGAGAGATTGAGGGTGGAGCCCGGCATGGGCGTAACAAATATAGGGGGCTATGTGTTCATTGAGAAAAAAAAGAACTTAAATGATTTTAGCAAATGGCTGCAATATAACAAAGAGTGAAAAATTTAAGGGAGTCTGAATCCATACCCACTGTATGTACAGTATGTACAGTGTATTTTCCTCCTAATAACAAAATAAACACACAATAAAAGCGATTAAGAAACAGGAGATAAGAAAGCATCTGGTCATACAGCAGAAATGTGGACATGTTTGTGTAACAAAGCAGACAGACTCAGGAGGTATAAGTCAATAATGTTTATTCAACAAGATGATTTAACTGTAACAAAGGTAAGCAAACTAAAGTTCTTCCAAAGCTGGGTTTATAAACTAACTGAAAAGTCTTTGTTTGGTTTCTTGCAGGAACAGACGATCACAGCCACACACCACACTGCGATGGAGAAGAGGTTATAGCAGAACCTGGAGACAGCTTGGAGGATCACGGAGGCTTCTCTGTGGAAACAGGTAAGGAGCTAGGTAAGTAGAGAAGCAAAGACAATGGTTAGAGTCCACTTTCATAGAACGTGCTGAGATAGTCCACTTTGACTGTGTACGAGCTCAGACCCTGAATGAACTGAGGTGTGGGTTTTGTTCAGGTGACTTGACAGGTGCACGTAATCCAGGTGATTGTGACTGAAGCCCAGCGTGTCTGTGAGGGTGGAGCCTGGTGTGGATCTTACAGTTCGCACAGAGTTGCATTGATTTCTTTATATGGCACTTCACATAAAAGATTACCTTACAGCAAGCAGCATTAAATATATATTTTAAAAAGTGTCAGTGCTGCTTTCTAGTAGAATTACAAATTTAATTTCTTTCATAAAACAGCTCTCCACTGTGTTTATGTTTTTACTCTTAAAAGACTTCAATGGAATGAACAGAAAAATTTTAATTAGCAAAGAAATTATGTAAACCTATTACGTAATTGCTATAAATTAATGGTCATTTAAAGGTGTTCACCAGCTGGAGCAAAGCTTTCCAGAAAGTACACCTTGGCCACTACAAAAAAACAAACACCAAAACAAGATTGTCCAGATTTGTATTCATTAATGTATTTATTTATTTTCAAAATGATGATACAGTTATTATTTTTTTTTAAGTATATACAAACACACAGCATAGACAAAATAGTTTAATTATTAAATTAAATTCTGTTTATAAATATTTTATTTTATTATAACCTCAGGACTATGTATATTATAGTGGAAGCATTATTAGGTCATGTTGTAGCGATGGGTCACTAGGTTTTGGAAGTCCTGTATTTTTGGATTTCTGTCAAGCATGACTGCTTCTGGAACATAGGAACAATGTGTGCCTTGTTCTTGGGGCAGCTCTATTATTTGCATTTATATTGTTTACTTTACTCTCTAAACTTTGAGTGTATTAATTAAAAAAGGCTTTGCCACCCCCTAGTATGGTCGAATAGCATGGCCTACTTGGCTCAGCTTTCACTACCCACTCAAGGTTGATACTTTTTATCTCCTTAGCACAGAAGCCTCATTACCTTTACGTATGAAAAGAGGCACTATCTGCTTGGTGATCAATAAATCAGATGGAGTTTCCAGTTTTATCAAGTGCCCAGTTCTGTGTTAACATAAAGTCAAAATAAATTAAAAGCCATTTGCATTTTAAATAAAACTTACAATCACAGGAAATATTAGCTTTAGCATTTGATGCACATATGACCTTGTTGGCTGGGTGCTGTCAACGATATGTTGAGAGATGAACCCAAAGATTAATTATTATAAACCAAACACTTGTTCTCAGGGGTGTCATCAATGGACATCTAGCAGTTTTCAGAAACTGTTCAGATATTGTGCTAAATCATGGATCAATGCCTCTTTAGATTTGGTGTGTGCTTCATTTGCTGTGTAAATATGCCTTTATAACCCATTCTGACAGACCCACAAGAAATATGAAAGTTACATGATAAGACTTAACAGACAGATTAAAGAACTGAACTGGCTGGATCTTAAGAAAGAAGTTTCTTAAATTCAGTATAAGAATGTGCATATCTTAAAAAGTTCTCAAATATTTACTAAGAAAATGTCACTCTTTGGTTCTCAAATTCCATAGCAGTTCATGCTGAAGACTTAATTGTCAACTTTTTGGGTCATATGATGTTTCTAAAAGTAACATTATTTTATGTATTTGGTGTAATGCAAAAGGCGCAAAAAACATTATTTTTTTCACATATCGTTTCTTCTTTAAGCCTTGCCTTCCTAAAACAGGTCAATTTGTGCAAAGCTCAACATTCTAAAAAAGCAAAGTGTGCTCTGGTTACCAGTTATACAATGCGTTGTTATTGGTGCAATACCGCAAGCATCTGATGGAAATGTTACAGCCCTTTCTATAATGTGATGTCGTGTCCCGGCGCTATGACATCAAAGCAATCAAACACATTTCAAACAAGTCATTTGTTGTTTTCAGTGGAGACAGATAATTACTGATTATAATGACTCAGTGCTGTCTTTTTACGTGTTGCATTGCATAACATTTTAACATTATTATTTAATTTGTCGTTCTTGTTGCTTTTGTGCAGTAGATAAATGACAGAATATATTTATTTTTTTAAGATAATTCCATTTTGCGGGAGTCCCGCAAATAGTTACAGTCTCAGCAACCTGCACTAACATGATGACCTTACACCCCACACATGTATTCACCCATCAAATCTTGGTTGGCGAAGGGTTCCTCGCAGTACTCCCGCAGGATTGCAGGTCTCTACACTACCCTTCACTGCACAATTCATGTTCAACTCATTTTGAATAGTAAATAGCAGGTTCTTTTAATGTTAAAACAAAACAGAAGTCAGAAGCACCAGACTCAGACTGTCCTTGTAGAGTTGGAAATGCTGGACTTTATAGGATTGTAGGATTTAGGAATTGGGTTAACTTAACACTGATTTCTAGTTGTGTCCTCTTTTGGAAGCACAAAGAAAGTAGTTTCATTTTCAAAAGCAGGCAAATGATCAGCCCCCAAGTAGCTGGCAAAGTTTTCAATACACACGGTCCATCACAAAATCTGTAGCATTAGGTTACCTTTCATACTGCATCTTCTGGGTCTGTGCATTTAACAACCTTACTTGTTTACATGCAACATGTTTTTTTTTTTTTGTCTTTTTACTGATTTGACAGTCTGTACTTTGGGAAGTACTTTATACTAGACCATGTGTTTTATTTACTTTCCCAGTCCGTGGGTTTGCTGGACCCTGGGGCAATTTCACGAAAATGGCTAAAATAAACTAAAATTAAATACAGACTAGATGTAGAAACACAGCAACTCAATATGTGTAATTAAAAAATGTCTTCAAATGTTTCACAGTGTCAATCTTAATAAACCTCAGGTCATAACACAGCAGTATTCCTTATCCAGTATTCAGCCAAGCCTGTGGCAAGCATTAACGGTGTTATGAGCCACTGGGCATCAAACCTGTGAAAATCTTGTAAACCTTTACAGCAGAGGTCTTAGATGGTTCTGGCTCTTAAAAATTAGAAAAACAAAGCAGTTCTTACAATCCTACTTCTCTCAGGGCATGACATACAGTATACTCCACTGTTAGAGTGGTGTTGTCATTACTCCTTGATCCAGCACAAACTCATCACATATCTCTCAGATGTTTTTTTTTCCTACCAACCATTAGCTCCTGAATGAATTCTGACATTATGTAGCTTTAAAAGTCACAGGTGATGGAGATTTACAACTAATCACCCAACCAGCTTTACTGATTAGATGCGCATGATAATCGAATTTGATTAATTGCACAGCCCTAATTGCTTCTATTGTCCTCATTTGTAAGAAGCTTTGGATAAGAATGTCTGCTAAATGGATAAATGTAAATGTAGACTCTCCCTTGCTAGACTCACCACCTAATTAATCAGGTGCACCTGTTTGTTGTTATGGACTCATAACGGGACTGTGTATCAGTTGTTGTCTGATCTCATCTTTGGACAACAGATCCAATCATGCAACTTACAAAGCCCTGCTTACCTCCTGTTACCTACCTCAGCCACCTTTATGTCCTCCCACATCCCCTTGTTGTGAATTCTTATGCATTATGGTAATCAGGAGAAATCTTCATATGAGGCCCAGCATTTTTTCACAACTGTTTACCTCAGTTCCCATAACCAAAGCCAGTCCATATGCCATGGCCGTTCCCTAAAAAGAACATCACCATCAACACCACAACCACTGAGTCTTCTTTGAATGCTAAGCACAGCTCCTACACGGATTACATTTACCCCCAGTGTGCTTTCCAGTTACAGCCTCATAGAGTAAGGAACCATGCCATAGAGCTCTTTGCTAGTGCACCTGTGCCCACAGATCGGCCTGTTACCTAGAACCAAACAGATACACTGGAGGCCCTCCAGTAATCTTCCATACACTTCCCCTGCTACTATGAAATGTTTCTGCTTTTGCAAAAAGAAGAGAGGCTTGTGTCCATGTATTGATTATGGAGTTCCAAACAAGGCAGCAGTCAAATTCCACGATCCTTCTGCACACTTCCACTATCAGCTGTCATCTCATTTGCAGGGTGAAAATACACCCACTTCTTCCATACACTATGTTCGGTCAAGCAGAACTATATGGGCTTTCGCACCGCATAGTTCTATGTACTTAGTTCTGGAATTAGTCAGCAGATTAGTTCATAGAGGACCAATTTCTACCTCTGGCCTTTTTTCTGCTTGCATTTGCACCAGCAGCAGGAATTCTAAAGCGACCAGACAGCAATGTTTTTTTGCATTGCGTTAACAAATGTCAAGATGCCAAGTGGTTGAAATCACAACAGGCTGCAGCTCGCTGAAAAATACAACACCAAACCAGCCGTGGTACCCCAGGAACCACCCCTACATTCCTACCAATCTTTGTAAGAATCTATCCACTCCTCTTGGCACTTGCCACCCTGGCTTTCACCAAACCCTCTTTCTCCAACAAGGGCACCTATTGGTGGCCTCATATCTCCCAGGAGGTCTGTTGAGTAATCAAATCTCAAAACAACCAGACCTCCTGTTGTTTGTTCCACATCTGCCATGGACATAGTCTGAGTAGAATAGGTCAAATAAGGTCAAATAACTCCTTTGAAGGGATAAGTATATGTTAATATTTTCCATAACTTTGGGCTTCCCAAAGACAGTGTATCAGACAGAGGCCCCCAGTTCATCTCATCTGGCATGACACCTTCATTCTCCAGGATTGTAAACCTCTTGTCTGGTTAACACCACTGACTAACGGACAGATGGGGAGGAAGACATAGGAAATTGAATTCTTCTTGAGAACACATTGCCACTGCATCAACACAGCTTCTCCCATGATCCAAGTATGCAAGGAACTCGCTATGCCAACCTTCCACCTGGCTAACTACTTTAAGCTTTCAACCACCTGATCAAGGGAGTCTGTTCCCGTCTCTAGCAGTAATGTTCCAAAAAGTATTTAATTCAAGTTTATTCTCATGCCACATTTAAAAAAAAAGGAAGCATATAGCATATTGTTTCTTACCAAATATGACCTAATAGACAGAGTCAAGTATTTTTCTGTCTGTCTAGTAGTCAGTATGGCCGCTACTTGTGTTCTACTCAGAAGGCTATCGAGTTACAATCATGAGAAAACATGCCACTGCGCTGCAACCTCATGTCATGTGGACAAAATACCCGGCCCTGAATTATACAATATTGTGCTGGCTGTCTACATGATGGAGATAAATGTGTCTGTTGGAGTCCGGTTTTTAAAGTGCCTTACCATCCACAGCTAAAACACGCCAACTTAAGATGCCAATCTCTATCTGATGCATGCACCGATACAGCTATTATTGTCATATTCCTATGGAGAAAGGGCCAGCAGGCTTTTGAAAAGGCAACTTAACAAAAGCCAGCACTTCCCCAGATTGTGCAACCATCACCCTCTTAAGCGTCACTTAAGCGTCACTAAATGAATAATGTATTACTTTTTATTGCACTCTTTTGCACACGCAATGCTACATGCAGAAAAACTGCCTGCAGATATAAAGCAAACTGTTTTTGAACCTCTGAAAATAGTACAAAGAAATGATACTGAATGGATTTCTAAATGCACAATCGTCTTCAATCAACACATGAAATGTACAAAACAAGGTGACATTATTCTCCTTCACCATCAATTATCTATAGACAAGAGGACTAATTACAACCGCATCTATTAGTTCAGTTTGTCTGTTTTCATATCCCTATTTTACTTTTTTTAGATTGTCATGGCCAATTAATCAAACCAATTAATTTCCACAATAAACAACATATTGTTTTCTTCATCATTAAGCTTTTAGTGTGACTTATAAATAGGAGTAGAAACCAAATTCTTATTTCACAGTATTTTATATATAAAAAAACAAGATTAAAGAAGCTAATAACAAACAATTCCAGCTACAGTAGGTCAGTTTAACAGTAGGGTTAGGGTCCATTCCCCAGAATGCACCTCTCCTCACCTGTTTGTGTGACTGCCTCCTCACAGTCCATTGCACTGTCGATCTGTCTTGTATTTTCACCCGTGTTCCTGGTTCTGGTTTTTCTGTTTTGAATTTATCGCTGCCGACCGTTGCTCTCGTTTAGATTATCGCCTTTTGCCTCTCCCCAAGGACTCTGATTACCGGTATTGTGATCCTTTGCTTGTTTATCGACTCTGTCTCTGCTTGTGCCTCCACCATTGTATCTGCTGGCGATCACTTAATAAATCACTTTTGCATATGAACTTTTACGCCTCATGCTACCGTTTTGTGACAGCAGGACAGTCAACATAGAGTTCAGCACGGTGATTTTTAAAGGAAGGAGCAGGGCTCATTCAGTTATTTTTATCTTTTTTTCGGTATGACGCTTTCGGAGGGACTACTTGCACTCGTGCGCCGAGACGCGGCGTTCGAGGACTTTGTTTTTCAGTTAATTCTGCTTGCTGAATGGTCGGGTCTCAACGATACTATCCTCACTGCGGTGTTTATGAGCGCTGCACGCCAGTTCAGCCCTATTCAACTACCAGACATTACCGAGTTGGCATGGGAATCGGAAGTCTTTCTTTGCCTGATGACAGTGCGATCTCAGACAGGAGGATTGAGCCAGGCTGCTTGGTCACCCCCAGAGACACAGCACAAGATGACGGCCGTTCGTGAAGAGCAGGGCAAAATGGTGGATGATCGCGAGACACGACACAAAATGGTGGTCAATCGCGAGGAGAATCTGCCCAGTCCGCTGCTCCCAGACCCCGAGAGCCATGTAAAGCTCTACTGGTCCGGGTTACTCAACCCAAGAGACTTTTTTTTTGTCCGATCAGTTCCAGTTACACTGCCAGGGGTGCTGTACCAAGCCCAGTTGGCTCCGGTTTCACAGCTCAAGGAGCTGTCTCCCATCTATGTAAACCCTGAAATGCTAGCTACGGGCCCTGACATCATCACTCAGCGCGGGGGGGCTGTGTGGTGTTCAGTTCGGCCCGGCTACCCAACCAGTCACCGAAAGAGCTGTCTACCCCGTCAATGGTTTCCGAGTCACCCCCAGAGGGCGCCGTTCCCATTACTCAGTACAAGGGGCTGAGTGATGCTCAGTCAGGTAACAAACGACAGCTAGGGAAGCTGTTTGCCACTCCGGTGGTTTGTGATTCGCCCATAGAGGGCGCCGGTGCCATCACTCAGTGAGAGGGGCTGAGTTATGCTCAACCACTCACCGAAAGACAGTCAGGGAAGCTGTCGAAGGCCCTCATGATTCCTGTCGCACGGTACGAGGGACGGTGTCATGTCCAGCCTGTCTCGATTACAGACTGACGAATTGCTGAAGGTCCTCGTGGTTCCTAGCCCGCATGTAACGGTTCTCAACCCCGTAGCACGGCACGAGCCGTGTTTCAAAAAGTTGGTCTGCGATTTGGGTATGGTTTGGCCGGATCCGCCAGACTCCCAGTCTGTGATCCCGATCCAGTATGGGCGGATCCACCAGACCCCATCTGTGATCCGGACCCCTGGTGGCCTGATCCACCCACGTCAGCGGGTGAGCTGTCAGAAATCCTTGTGGTTCCCAGTCTGAATCTGTCGGGTCCCAGCCCCGAATCACGGCCCGAGGAACCGTGTTATGTCCTGTCGGTCCCAATCACGGAGGATCTATCAGTGGCTGCATGACCCCTGAAAATGTTGACCGCGGTCATGGATTTCCCAGGGGTTCCGCTGATGGCTGCACACACTCCGTGTCGGGGCCGGTCAGACCACTAACCTGTCTGTGCTCTTTTGTGCAGCCTGGTTTCTTGGTCCGCCTTGGTGGGCATCTCGGCCGTCTGGTCCTCTCAAGTGGGCGTCTCCACCGTCTGATCCTCTAAAGTGGGCGTCTCCGCTGTTTGGTCCGAACAACTGGGCGTCTTCACTGTCTGGTCCGCCCTGGTCATCTCCGCCATCTGTTCCGCCCTGGTGGGTGTTCCCGCCGCCTGTGCCACCCTGGTGGACGTCTCCACCGCCTGCTCTGCCCGAGTGGTCGTCTCCACTGTCTGGACCGCCCTGGGGGGCATCTGCTCTGCCCTGGTGGGCGTCTCTGCCGTCTGCTCCGCCCCGGTGGGTTTCTCCGTTGTCCACGCTGCCAAAGTGGTTCTCTCCGCCATCGGATCCGCCTTGGAGAGCTAACAAACTGTTTGATCGGCTGAGGGGGGCATCATCACTGCCTGGTGGGCCCAGATGGGCTTCACCGCCATCTGCACTGCCTTGGAGGGCGTTTTCCCATCTGGCTTTCCCATCCGCGATCGACTACTGATATTCTGACTCTGAGCCTTAATAAATCACTTTTGCATATGAACTCGTACGCCTCACACTCCAGTTTTGTGACACTTGCACTATTTTTATTTGCTTATTTTTCTTTATAAAAATAACACTAGCTTCTATGTTCTTTTTCTATTTATTTATTATATAATTTTGTTATATCATTTGGTTATCATTACTCTTTTGTTGATTTTGTTTGCTTCCACTGTATTCGTTTGTAAGTCGCTTTGGATAAAATAATCTGCTAACTGACTCAATGCAAAGCACACTGAGCTCACACTGAAAACAGATACTTGTTTGCTCCTTATTCTCTGTACTCTGAATTTGATATGCATGCAGTAAAAATGTGATCTAAGTCTATGAAGCAATCAAACATTTGGTTAAATTTATCATGCAATCAAAATTTGTCTAAAATTTGTCAAAATTTCTGATAAAAGAGCAACAAGATCCAATTACACAAAGCTTTGTTTCTACTAGTCTACATCTTGGAGGTAGGCAAGCTATGATTACTGTCAACAAATGACTGGAGAAAGCGGTGTGGGGGATGAAAGGAGATGACAATGTGGCGTGAAGCAGAGCTCCATCATCACACATTGAGAAGCGCTGTGCGGAAAGCAGGAGCATATTTGAGGTGAACGGTATGTGCATGTTTCCCTTCTGACTGTCGGTCTTGTTGGGCCCTGCCTTACCCTCATTTCTCCATCGCCTCCCTCAACTTGGCTGACAGACATCTTCAGTCAGTTGTCACAACATGTGTATGTGTGAGCTTTAGTGTAAGATTTCACAAACAAACCCTTCACCTGCACATTCATTCAGTAGTGGATCATTTTACAGATATTTCAAAGTCATATTAAGTCACATAAGTTGCATACATGTCATTATTTCTCTCAGTATTATTAAGAGATAGCATTAACCCTTTTATTAGATAACTGAATTACATAAAGAAAACATTTTTGGTAACACTTTAGAATACTGTAGCGTACTTACTGCATAACTAATAAGAAGTTACTGTGGAACTAATAGGTTGTTCTTTATTAACCCTCAAGTCACTACTATT
>JAUCMT010000032.1:2633816-2645046 GCA_032357475.1 Enteromius thamalakanensis
TCTTTTTTAGTAAATCTGCAAAAATGTCAACAATTCTGTGTTTTTCTGTCAATATGGGGTGCTGTGTGTACATTAATAATGAAAAAACTTAAATGATTCTAGCAAATGACTGTAATTTAAAAAAATTGAGTAATGTAAGGTGGTCTGAATACTTTCCGTAACTTTCCGCCACTCACTGGCAAATAAAACCATTCTCCCATCTGACAAAACTGCCATTCTCTGGGTTCAAACTAATTTTATCTGAAAGTGTACAATATGAGCCTCCAATAACAGGCAGCTTTTTAATGTTCACATAAGAGCCGTGCAACATAACGTCAAGTTCCACAAGAACAACCCTTTAATTACCCCACTGTGTGCAATCATCCTGAGATCAGACTGTTATCTTTATAATCTTCAAAACATCACAGTGCTGACAGCATCTTGGACTGACCGAAGATAATGAATCAACTCTGCAGAGCGTGCAGGGGGCATCTCAGAGGAACTAAAAGCTGTACGATGGACAGAGTTTCATGAGAACACAGCCTACTGCGCAGTTGCTCAACCTTCATTACATGTGCTTATTGTTTCAGGCCAGAACCCATTGTGCAAGCAAACCCCCGTCTACTTGATTCTGTCAGTCACAACAGACACTCCAATCACCAGTCTTATGCAGATCACACCCCTGACAAACACTCATAATTTGCTCAATGAGTTATCTGTGCAACTCTGGCAAAAGTCTTACTTTCTTTCTAAAGAGCCAGTGCAACTGCCTTTTTTACTGTTCTAACCAGGCCACTGTACTGCATTATAAAGTCTTTCTAATACATGTTTTACAGTCTTTAAAGGGTTAGTTCACCCAAAAATGTAAATTCTGTAATTACTCACCCTCATGTTGTTCCAAATCCATAAGACCTTCGTTCATCTTCAGAACACAAATTAAGATATTTTTAATAAAATCAGAGAGCTATCTATCCTTCCATAGACAGCAACATAACTGAAATGATCCCAGATCCAGAAACATAGTAAAAACATTGGTAAAACACTCCATGTGACATAAATGACTCAACTACAGTTTTGGATTGCTACGAGAATAGTTTTTTGTGCCAAGTAAACAAGAATAACATAATTTACTCTTCTTCTGTGACTTTTTTTTTTTTTTTTTCCTTCTTCGTGCTAAAAAAAAAAAGAATCGGCACAAAACTGAAGTAGATCAACTGATGTCACATGGACTTTTTTTTTACCAGTGTTTTTACCACATTTCTGGATCTGGATAATTTCAGTTGTATTGCTGTCTATAGAAGGACAGATGGCTCTCTGATCAGAAATATCTTTGATATATATTTGGAACGACATGAGGGTAAGTAATTAATACCAGAATTTAAATTTTTGGGTGAACAAACCCTTTAAGATAATTTCCTGACAAAAACTCCATAAAGTATGTCCATAAATCTGCATTTAAGGTGGTTTCTTATAAAATACGTCTTATAAACTACTGTTCCATGACAGAGTAATATGAATAGTCAATTATATGTAAGCTTTTTGTCACTGGTGGAGCCAACAATAATGATTTTTTTCATATATATACACACATTTTTCATATTTTGCTCACCCTGCTTTATAGGAATGTTTTTATTTTTACTAATGCACTACAAATATTTATAATTTGTGTGAAATGACAATTTTTTTTCTGCAGAGAATTCTACAGCTATACAAAGTAACTCCGTAAAGTCATTAACACACAGAAAACAATGGTATATTGTAACGTTCTGTTTGAAGAGCGGCATGACGAATTTTGATCATCAAGTTCCCACTGGATGGGAGCTACAAAGACTGAGGCAGGTAAGATGGGCTCAGGTTCATCAGGAACTGGATCTGCATTCTGAATACAAGAGAGAGCATCAGCTTTTACATTTTTAGTACCTGGTCGGTAGGTGATCTTGTAGTTAAATCAAGTGAAGAACAAAGCCCATCTAGCCTGTTGAGGATTTAGCCGTTTGGCTTCTCTCAGGTACTGCAGGTTTTTGTGTTTAGTAATGACTTCGAAAGTGTGTTGTGACCACTCAAGCCAATGACGCCATTTCTCCAGCGCCAACTTAATAGCGAAGAGTTCTCGATTCCCAACATCGTAATTCTGCTCTGCTGTGGTTAGCTTCTTTGAGAAGTTGGAGCACTGGAGGAGTACCGCGGTTTTTGGAGAGCATGGCACCTACTCCTAACGTTGCTGCATCAACTTCTATGATGAAAGCTTTGTCAGCGCCCGGGGTCCAACAGATTGTCTTTTTCCCACCACAAAGTATAACCTAGAATAAACCTGCGGTAAAAATTTGCAAAGCCAAGAAATCTTTGAAGGGCTTTTATTGTGGTGTGTATTGGTCACTGTTGCACTGCTTCTACCATTTTTTCCTCCATAGCAATTCCAGTAGGGGAGATGACAAATCCAAGGAATCGGACTTGGGTCTGGTGGAACTCACACAAGGAGTGTTCACAAAGTCTCTGGAGTACTTACTCGGTAGATCGGGTGAGTAGACTAGTATATCATCGATATACACTATAACAAATTAGTGTAGCATGTCTCGCAGAATCTCATTCATGAAGTTCTGGAAAAATGAGGGCGAGTTAGCAAGACCATACGGCATTACCTGATATTCATAGTGCCCGGTGGGTGTAACAAAGGCCGTCTTCCATTCATAGTCGCGTCGAATGCGAATCAGGTTATATGCACTTCTGAGATCGAATTTACTGTAAACTTTGGCTTGACGGAGTTCCTCTAAAGTAACTGGTACTAGAGGTAAGGGATATGCAAATTTGACTGTCTGATTGTCGACTACTCTATAATCTATACAAGGTCTCAGGCTTATATCCTTCTTAGCCACAAAAAAGAAACTAGAGGCTGTGGGAGATATGGAAGGTCGAATGAAACATTGATTTAAGGCCTCCTCCACATATTCTTTCATGGCCTGTTGCTCTTTTAGTGACAGAGGATAAATTTGACCTTTGGGAAGCTTAGCGCCCGGCACTAGATCTTTAGCACAATCCCAATGATGATGAGGTGGCAGATGAGTAGCCGCTGGTTTGCTTAAGACATCCTGGAATGATTGGTTCTCTTGAGGAATGGGGGTAACGTGGATAGGCTTGTGACTTTCTACAGTAGTGAAGCAGCACTTCAGCTCTGGAAAAGATGGTTTTTCACATGGTTTTAAACATTCATCTTTACACAATTGGCTCCACTTTTGGATCTCACCCATGGTCCAATTGATAGTGGGGTTATGAAGTGTGAGCCAGGGTCTGCCTAAGATGAGGTTGATGGTGGCATTTCGTAACACAAAAAAACTGATCTTTTCCATGTGAAGACAGCCAGTTTGGAGAATGACCTGTGGAGTACACATATTGATCGGTGTGCAGTCTAGTGGTGTGCCCTGGACCGTTGTAACCCGGCAAGTGATTGGATTTCTCTGCTGAGGAATTTCCATGGACACAAGACATCGTGTGGAGATGAAATTACCGGCCGAGCCTGAGTCTGCCAGAGCTCTTACTGCAAACACTTGAGATTGTATTTTATTAAAGTATTAATAAAAGGGATAAAATGTATTGAACAAGCAATAAAAGCCACACTCACCGCTTTCTGAGGAGGTCGAACAGGGCATTCTTTAACAAAGTAAAATGATTCTCTACAGTACATGCAGCACTTTTCTCTGCGTCTCCGTGTTTTCTCTGCTTCAGGGAGATGATACGAGTCTATTTGCATGGATTCGACAACAAAAGACTCTGTGCAAGTCAAAATAGCAGTCTCTGAAAGGTAAGTGTCAAGGTGAGATGATACATTAGCAGCTTTTTTGAGAAAGACTTCCAGCCCCACGTTATCATCATATATGGCCATCTGTGTACGGATATCAGAACGGAGGCCCCAGCGAAACACAGCTAACAAAGCCGGCTCATTCCAGCCATTGGTAAGTGCTAGGGTACGAAAAACGTAGAATATATTTGTGGATTTGGGTTTTCCCTTGTTTGAAGAAAGTTCGTCCTGCACAGAGAGTGAAGGGAGAGAGTGCCCAAAGACCGCTTTGAAGTGTCAAATAAAATTATTAAGGGATGATAAGTGTTCACTTTCACCTGTCCACAGCGCCACGGCCCACTGTAGTGCTCTTCCATTCAACAAGGTGGTAATAAAAGCTATCTTGCAACGATCATTTGGGAACTACTGTGGCTGCATTTCAGAGAACAATGAGCATTGAATGATGAAGCCATTTCATGATACACTTTCACCTGAATACTGTGGTGGACGATAAATTAGGCTGAGTGCAAGTGGTTGATTTTTAACTTGTTGAAAAATGAAGAATGGCTTGAAACTCTGTGATTTGGTCAACCTCACGTTCCTCCATGATGATTCCCTTCCATACTGTTTGTTGGGTTTGAGATTCTGTAACGTTCTGTTTGATGGACTACAAGACAAAGTTGAGAGTCAACAATCCAACATTTATCCATAAAATGGGAAAGGGAATTAACGTAGGAGGTGGGCAAAATGAAAACAAAAGGGCGCTAACGATCTCCGGATCGTTTCTCTGTGTGACTCTCGCAATGAGGAGATTGAACAGTGCTGTGGGTTTTGTCAAGCCTTTACTTATAGTTTCCTCTCCTTGCTCCTTTTAGGTTCCTCTTCGTCGCCTGGACACAGTGAAGGAGAACAGTTTAGTAACTCTGGTAAACTTATCTGTGCATTTCAGGTGATCTCCAGCTCTCCGCTTCTGGTGGGAGTGAAGCAGGCTTTCAGGTGAGTGAAGCGGGTACAGTTCCACATGCTCAGTTAAAAGCAGGACACCTCTTGCTGTTTGTAGGAACAGGACTCTTGGGATTCATAGCACAGGTAAGTAATTCAGGTAAGTACACGGGTAAGTTAGGAAGAGTTCAGTATCTTACGATCCTTCAGTTTATAGGCTTTAGAATGCTCGGTGCAGGTGAGTGTGGTTCAGCTCCTTTTAGTCTTTGCTTTAGCAGGATACTCTGTGGCATAAAGGTAAGAGTCAGACTAAAGCAGAAGGATAAAGAGGTTTGGGAAGTTGCCTCGGTCTCCAACAAAGGAGCTGCCGAGTCGTTTGGTTTTTAAAGGTTGAGTTCTAATTGCCGTCAGGTGATATTAATTAAAACTCAGGAGACTGAGAGCGTGGAAATGAGTCTGTCCTGGGATCAGTGGCAGTCAAAGGCGTGACATATAGTTTAACACATTATTTTTTCTGGTGTTTTTTTTGGGGTAAATTCATGCAAGTTAAAAAAGGATTATCTTGATAATGTATCAGCTGACACTGTAGAATACACCACAGAAAAAAATCATATTAAAATCATATGCATAAAAAGGGATGCAATTGGGATGACATGATTTTATTATTTGAAACCCAACAAAATTCCTTTTGAAATATTATCACATGTGGATTAAATGGCCAGATACGTTTGGGGTCACTAAATAAATAAAAATTATGCAACGTTATTTGATCTGTTAGAACCTCTAGGCATTTTAAAGCAGGATTGAGAAACACTAGATTACATTATTCTTTTGTCATGGACCAGAAAATGCCCTTTATGTCTAAGAAATAACCAATCTAATTAAGTAGAAAGTCCATTTAACTTGTTTTAAGAGTCAACTGTAAACTCAAAAACGTTATGTCATGCTGACTCAAATAAAATGGGGGTTAAAAGCATATATACAAATCGGGCACTTTGTAGTAAAATGTAAGACATGTGTGGAAAAGGATGATGCCAGCATTTGTGCTATGCTAGTTAAAACGGTACAGCTGTAATAAATCCAGCTCAGCTGCATGTGAAACCACAGCAATAGCTGGAAAGAAAGAACATGCTTTTTTCTGTGTTGATATGACAAGCTGTATTTCTCAAATGTAATCCAAATTAGACCTCTAAAATGAGCTGTAAACTTTCTGTGGGATCCATTGTAAACTACAGTTTCAAAACTAACATTATAAACTATTATTGTACAACAAGTTAATCGATGTCCCCCTCTTATAGTGTAAAGTGGTTTAAAATATATGTGTTTACTGTACAAAGTACTGTAAAGAGTTAAGGATAAAAGCATAAACTGACTAGCATCTAACGTCTAACAGGCTAACATCTCCCCCTAATGGACTAAAACATTTACAAAGGCACAGCACCTCCAGTGTTCAATT
The DNA here is from genome assembly GCA_032357475.1 of Enteromius thamalakanensis. NCBI lineage: Eukaryota > Metazoa > Chordata > Actinopteri > Cypriniformes > Cyprinidae > Enteromius > Enteromius thamalakanensis. Next base: position 2,639,966 of record JAUCMT010000032.1, read on the forward strand.
GGATTTAATGCTAAAAAATGCAATGCTTCAAGCTAGTGGAGATGGGTCACAGTTACATCAAATAGCAATAAGCAACTTATAGAACTAAAAACACAGGCACATTAAATTTTAATAAGCATAAGCTGGTGTCCATATTTTAAGTAGGCTTAAATACCATGAAATTTATGGAAATTTTTACAAAAAGTATCAAATTTGCAGGGATGCATCTAAACAGTTAGGCATCACTTTATATTCTTATTCAATGCCATTTTATTTTGACTGTGCCTGATTTGATTTGTTTTGAATGATCTGTAAGTAAACTGTTGGTCCGGGGTTTGCTCTGTCCCCTTTTCTCTCCATGGCCTCATAAATCCCGCTTTGTATTGGGCCCCATGCTCGTGGGTCAGCTGCCTATGGAAATCTACCCAGTCTTCTTGGCACACACTAGAACCCCTGAACAAAAGGGGCACCCAGAATCACCCAGAATGCCACCTGGACTCTGAAACAAAGATGAGGTCAGCCTGAAACATTTGAATAATATATATGCCTTTGTGCATGTTGTTATGAGCAATAAAGCTGTAAGATTTGGTGGGAGATCAGACATAATAAATAATGCAAATAAGACATAAGGTTTGCTCGATGGTGCTATCTGTCCTGTGCTGCATTCTCACTACACTTTACATTACGTTGATCAGATATTATGGATTTAAAAACTTTTTATTTTTTATTTTGTTGTTTTTTTTAGATTTAATATTGGTGGATATACACTATCATGGAATTGGAATATAGTTATATAATTTTCTGATAAGGCGAAAAAATAATTGTAAATAAATACAATTTACTTACATTTTTAATTAATTGCTACTTTGCACTTTCTTTGTAATTGTTTGTGAAATTTAAGACTGGAAAGTTAAAATTGGTGCACTCCATGTTTATTATAAATGTAATATTATTATTACTTATTTATTTGCTTATTTTTTTAATTATTAAAGTTAAAAGTATTTTTGGCTTTTTTTTTATATAAAAAAATTTCATAAACATGAACTTGGCTTGCTTGCAAAATTTGGTTACAGAAAAACGAAATCAGATATAATTCTTAAAATATTTTTTTACAGTATTTACCCTTTGCCTTAACATGGAGACCTTTTGAATGCATTGAATGCAGTCAGGGATGCTCATCTCTGCAAGCATGTCTTTACGAACATTTTACAACCAAAACGGTGTGCATTCAGCAATGATAATCCTCTTTTTCACCACATTATTCAGCCGTCAGACAACTGAATGGCTGTGGAGCTCATGCACTGAAAGAGCTTCTAGGGTGGCATGATGGGTGGAGCTACTAAAAGTGGTCACATAGTGGGTTTACCATGGCACAGCCAATCCACGGCTAGCCTTTATTCTCTCACCCTGGGGCTTCTCCACAGGTGACTAAAGGGGTGAAATCGTGGCCCTCTTTCGTGCCTTGGCCTTCAACCCATCCTTACACTCAAACACACACACACCAAACGCCATAAATGGCACAGTCTTTTATAGTCTTGGGACGGTTCTTTGAAACTGTCATGGTTCACAGCTTGTGGAGGCAGAGCAATGAGTCTGAACCCAAGTTACCATTTATTCAACCGGTGCTGATCTGGTAGAGACAATGGAATTAAACCTGAATGACAAAAAGGGGAAGTGATGCTTTTAAATTGGATGGAGAGGCAGCTGAGTTTAAATTATCCACTAATTAACTTAAAGTTCAGCTTCAACCACCATTGACTAAATAGAGAACAATTTTTTTTTTTATTTATTTGGGGTGGTCCTTTTTATGCTATCAAATTCTAAATATAATAACGAGTAAGGGTCTATATATTGTCTGTATTATGTCATGGAGTATTTAATTCTCCACATTTAATTAAAGCTCTTAAAATGCACAGAATAAAGGCTACAGGAAGGAACTTGTAAAATGTTTTTAAAAAAACATCACCCAAATTGCTTCCAGGCTTTTTTTCATGTGTTCCATCTTAAACAGGAGATTATTTGACGTTCTGACGTTTGAAAGTTAATTGTGAACTCAAAATACAAATAGATGCACAGTTGATATCTTCTCTTTTAGCAATCCGATAAGCCATTTCTTCATCTCCTCAGATGCACAGCAGCTCTATCGTTTAATGCTTTGACTGTGTCCAGTAAACATTAAACACAACCAATTTAAAATTCCAAAACAAATATAATCCACATCATAGAGTTATGAGCTGTTGATCTCGTTTTCATTAGCCTTATACTTTTTTTTTTACATTATAATGCACTTACAACTAACGTTATATGTTTGCAGAACAAAGAAAGTATAGCACACGTAAAACAATAGCTGGTTTGTTTGTAAATGAAATTAAAAGCATCAACTGAAGAAATCACAGGCATAAAGTAGTATACAGCGACCCTGTGTGGTCACCAGGAGAACATTCATATGGCTGATGATAAGGGAATGTCATGAGCTGTGGATACAAAAAAAAAAGTTGAACGCAGTAATATGATATTAAATTAATCAATTTCTTATATTTCACGACCATACATCATCCCACAATTTGTAGTAAAATTAGATATTTAAACAGTTTTCATATAATCGCTTTAATAGATAATATTATTTATTTATCTGAATATTTCATAACTTTAATTAGAAGCAATATTTTGTTATGTACAGGCCTCAGATAATTGCATTATGTAACAGACTGATAGACTGAAGAGAGAGTTGAGCGGAAGTGAGCAGTTTGGTCGCTGTGGCAACGGAACTCTATTCTGTCAACGTTAGCAAGTTACAATAGAGTCACAAATCTGACAAGCAGGTAAATCGCAGCTAGACTCGTAATAAGCTTCCTCGTATCTGTTTCAAAAAATCCATTGTCACACTTGTTGTTTACTCAAATTTAGCTCATTTTAACTTTATGTTTGATAGCAGCATGTCTTCGGCGGAGGAGAGCGGCTCAAGGACTCCTCTCTTCTCAGACATCAACAGTCCCCATAAACCCAGGAAAACACCGAAGTCAGAGTAAGTTCTGCTTATCATCGCTTAAACCGAAATTTTTTGCCTTCAAAGCAATTTACAGACAGGTTTTTTTTTTATTATTATATTTAGGTCCATCCCGGAATGGACGAACTCAGCTGCAGAGAAAACGCAGATCCCTAGCGAGTAAGATCTCTGCAATTAGTGTAGTTCTGAAAACATTATGAGATGTTTGTTTGAAATGCTAACCATCAGTTCCATTTATTCTTGATTCGGCTTCCTATCTCTCGAGGTTCACGAAGCCTCTGCGTCAGAGCGTTTGCGTGGATCTGCTGCGCGAGGGCTTTCCTCGCTCGTTCGCGCAGATGTTCTCGCTTCTGCAGCGCTGGCACGCGGCGGATCCGCGCAAACTGCGCACGCTCCAGCAGCGCCTCACCTCCGCCGAGACCGCCGAGAGACGCGGTAACGGCACAGCACAGCAATTCAGATTTACACACACATTTTATGTTATGCATTTCTGCAGTTGTTTTATCTATATGTTGAACTTTACGAATGATACACAGGGCAACCTTTTACAATGTTGCCGTCCATTTAGGGAATTTGTGATTCTGTGATTTGATTGGTCAGTCTCTGTATTTTTTAATGACAACTGAATGTATTAAACCGCTAAGATGCTTTCTAAATTAAAAACAACCATTTAATTTAGGGTTAATGATTTAAAGGGCTTATTAAATAATATCAGATGTACTGCCTGAAGGTCCTGACATGTTTAACTTGAATGTTACACTAACACTAGCTAACAGACTCTTAGCACTCTCTATTATATTTCTTTTCAACCTACTATTTTTCTTTTTATTTATTAAAAATTGATCCTTAATACATTTTCTTCTCCTTCTAATCTATACATTTGTGTTTAATTTCTATATAAAAAAGGCCCTAGCACACTTCTTTTTCAATTTTATCTGCTTGTTTTCCTTTCCCCTTATTTTCAACTTTAAAACAGTTGTTACAAGAATTCAACAGTATGTAAAATACCTCTTCCTGTACAGGCTTATACATTAAGTATTACAGTTCACCGGTACATGTACATTAGCTCTCTGAACCTTGAGGTGGATATTACATCACATTACATGCCTCTCTGTGTTTCCCGCTGTAGGTCAGTATGGAGAAGTGTATGACAGCCACATGTTCTTGGCCAGGTTTTTCACAGAGCCAGAGGAGAAATGGTTAAAGCATCATTTCATTCAGCTGGCCCTTCATTCATCTCGTAAATTTAAAATGGACTCTGGCAAAAGAGAGGCTGAGGCCAACCTACACATGGGCCAAGTTTATTTAGAGAAGGGTAACATACATATACACACAGTCCTTCAACATATGAATCTGCCTCTTTCCATGTAGAATCAGATTTCCTACTTGAGTTCAAATAAGGGTTTCTTTTAAATTGTGGGGAGTAAAATATGATTCACCCCAAAGCGAGGAAAAAATTATAGGTTATATGTAGAGATGTCATGTGTGTGTTACAGGTCAGCTGGAACGAGCACAAGAGCATTATGAGGTGTTTTATCAGCTGACCATGGGCCGTACATGGCAGGACCCCAGCGGCCGCATATATCACTCACACTCCTGTGAAGAGCTCCAGAATGTGTTCGCGCTGCTGGGACAGAGACTGCATCAAGAACAAGACCTCACACACGCCATTAAGATGTTCAACAAGGCCTACCAGATGGCTAAAGAGTGTATGCACACTTTATTAACTCTGACAGTAATTTAACGTGACAGGATCAGAGATACAAGCAGTGTGCCCAGCTTCATGACAAAGCTTAGTAAAATGTACTGTACCTGTAAAATGTAAAGTATTTAGTGAAGAATAGGCAAGGTGAAAGAGAAAGGAGACTTTTTTCTGTTCAGTGTAACTCAGATGTATATTTTTTAAAAACTATATAGTAATATTATCTTATAGCTTATAGTTAATAAACTGTTTATAAACTGCAATTGATCTATTCATACTGTGACGAAAGGAGCAAGGCAGACAGTCGGATCCATATGCAGTGTGTTTATTTCAAACAAAGTCGTACAGGCAGAGGTAATAACCAGCAAAGGAGCAACGGAGGCAAGACAATGG
>JAUCMT010000032.1:2670430-2688476 GCA_032357475.1 Enteromius thamalakanensis
CCACACTCTACCCCCACCCCTTACCCCCAGTGAACAACGCCCCTTTTCAGAAAGTTTTTCAAACCAGAGGAGTGAAACAGGGGGGTGTTGTGACCCTTTAAGTTCCCTAAGAAGAGCCAAGCTTCAATTTTGAAAATTCCCAGTTTATTCCCATAAATTCCTGTTAATTCCCGTTAATTCCCATGGAAAGTTTCCATCTTTGAAAATTCCGGGAATTTTGCAACCCTACTAGTACTAGTACTAGTAGTAGTTTTTGAGAAGATTAATTTGTTCTTTGTATTTTTTTGTCACCAGTACTTTTACTTTGCTTTTTTAATGGCTCAATATTTTACAACTGATTTTGCTATAGTACCCAACTTGGCGCTGATAACTGAAATTGTGTGTGGTACCCAACCACAGAAAATGTAGTATTGTGACATCACTAGTTAGGACTTGTTCCTTCACTATAGTATTTCCATATTTGTGTTTATTCCGTTTTAATCACTATAGAATAAGTTAATGCAAACGAGTGAAGCAGACATGTACCTCCAGCTCAGTTTCTTCCTCTGGAAGTCCCAGAAGACCCTTCAGCTCCTCGTCATCCCCGGTTTTACTGTCCCCGACGCCAGACCCTGGCTGACTCTGAGGTTTCTCCCGAATGGTGTAAACACGTGTGGAAGCACCAAACGACATGGTGGAGTCAATGGGAACCTGCTGGGGCTTGTGTGGCTCCAGGCGAAGGTGTCCGAGGAACGTACCATGTGCTACAGAAAGTCAACATACATGCTGGTTAACGGGTCCACTCTTATCTTTATGATCATGTGGCATGACCGTCATTGGTCTCATGCACTTACTGCTGTTGAGGTCGATGAGAAACACTCTTTTCAAATGCCTGTGGTAGACGAGGGCCGCGTGCACCCGAGAGCACGACTGATGGTCGATGGTGAAGTCACAGACGTCTGGGTTCCTCCCGAACAAATAATACTTCTTTTCATCAATGATCAGTTTCTGCAAAGAAAGTAATTCAGTGGGCTGTCTGCAGTCAAAGAAACTTAAACAACAAACCTTATCGGACACAACTAAGACTGGGTGGTATGACAGCACAGTAAATGGGGTAGTAAAAATTAATAAAATCTTTTGGGTTGCATTCATTTATCCACTCTTATTTGACGTCAGGCTGTGTCCACTGATGAAAACGCTTTTTTTAGCACACATTTGAAGAAATATTACAGCAAGATACTACAGGATTTTTTTTTTATCTCCAGAGTGTCAATTTGTAACTTTTAGTCATTTTTCAGAAAACTACTCATACAAAATATATTGTCTTGATGCCCTGTGATTAATCCACTGGGAAATTTAGTGCTGTCTATTAGTTAAATAGTTTCTCTAGATGCCATTCTATATTGGCACAAGCTAAGTTCCCATGACATAAAATGACTTGTATCATAATAACAGTATTTGTGTGATACGGCCCATGACTGCATGACTGTATTCTCTTAATGTGCCCTAGAGTTATAACACCTGAGGGAGCGACTCCCCTCTCAGAGCTTAAATCTCAGGGTCTTGTGTTTCTGTAGCACCATTTGGACCCGAAAGCCACGATCACGCATGCATCAGTATGAGAAAACTCAACTGAGCTGCAGACAGAGAGGTCAGTATCTGGTGCATCCCGGCCACAGCTTGGACAAGTATGATTAAATACACAAATAAACCCATATTTAAATATCTAATTGATTTTGATTTGTTTTTGTGCTTTTATATCTTGGATAGAGACGTCTGTAGAAAACAATAACAGGTCTGGAACAACACAAGAGGCAGTACAATATCAAACCCGACAAATAATTAGCAGATATTCTTCAAACTCAATGCAATACCTCAACAAGTTTGTCTCCTTTCACCACGTCCAAATGCAGTCCTGCTGGAGGCTTTCCTGCCCTGAGAAAAAAAAACAAGGCATGAATGAACTCGTTAACACCCCCAAATCATTTACCAACGTGCATTTACTAAAAACAATGTCATAAACAAAGCATGATGCATCAGACGTGTTCTCTGTAAAAATCTACTCCGATTAAATAAACGCAACATACACAAAGAAAGAAATTTGTAAAACAAGTTTAGGTTGCAGTGTGGCGGTAGATCTGCTAAAGAGCACGAGAGCTAACAGTTCGCTGTAAGACTGATTGTTGTTTTTATGCTGGATGCAATAAAGCCTTATTCACGCACTAAATCCAGCTAGTACAGGAGTGTTTTTCTTTTTTTTTTACCATGATGGACAGTCGAAAGATGAGTTATTTGCTGTAGTATTTGTTGCCATTGTCACACATTCCCTCTTGCTACAAGCACGCCAAGCATCTTGGGTAATCTACTCAAACGGATCGTCTTCCGGCTCATTAATATTAAAAGAGTTACGCGACGTTCCTTTAAAACTCGCGATTGATTGGCTTAAAAGCAGACGTGAGTAAGTGGGCGTTACTCAAGTGGCGAATTAGCGAATCACGCGGTGATGAATGACGGGTACTAGTAAACGCCCCTTTAAAAAGACCAACCAATAACAGTTTTGGTGAATTAATATTCATGAGCTAAGCATTAGCCATATTAGGACTTGGAACTTTCCGGGAAACAGTTGTATACGCAGAAGCCAACAAAAGTGAAACCGCTTAAACAATCATTATTAACACAGTTATTGTTTGTGGAAACAATACTTACATGTGTAATAGTTGACAAAGAATTGAAATGCATCCATTTAAATAAATATATGCATATAAAAGGCATGTGTGTAGTTGACTAAGGTTAGGATATATATTGTTTGTGGTTATGGGTGAGTCCCTGTGAGACTTCCTCTCTGAACTATAGTCTTTGAGAGAGAGCTCAGCTCAGTGCGTGATTGTCTGTCAGCTGTCAGAGATGGGAGACCTCCACTCTCTGCGACTCTTCATCAACTCTCTGGATCAACAGTCTCTACCCCGCATACTGCAGATCTGCTCCGGGGTTTATTTCCAGGGTAGGTTTATATGATTTTACCCTCTTTCTGTGTATGATACTTTTTTCAAGGCATAAAAAGCACAAAACAAGCAGCAAGATAATACTGTTCTTCACTTAAAATTATTTTTTTTTATTATTATTATAATTTAAATGTACATACATTTTATTTATTTATTTATTTTTTGCATTGTAATAGTTAATTATTCTCCCAGTTGTATCTTACAACATCATCATTTTCTAAAATGAGGAACACAAATGTTTTCATAATACCCACATAGTGTTTTTGATGTGTCCCAGAGACATACCGTTATTTAAAAATATTGAAATTTAAAAATCTCTAATGGAGGCACAGGCAAATGTGTCTTGGTCAGTATATGATCTTGTTTCTGTTTAGGTTAGGTTGACCTACTTTTACATTGGAAAACAGAATGACAAAAATACAAAACTAGACAATGTGCATTCGAAACCTGAATGCACAATATCTTATTTTATGCCTGGGATCTTTGAAACCCTAAACTTAAGTAATGTTATATGAGCCAAGCGTGCCTCAAAGTTAAAATGTCTTACTTCAGTGAAACGTTTTTGTTATTGAAATGGCTGTTGGGGTCTCTCGGACCCCAAACAGGACATGGGGTTTGAGATCTTTTTTTTTTTTTTTTTTTTTTTATCGTCAGTGTGGTTTACGCTGTGCATCCTTAGCTCAAGTAGATGTGTGACCGAAAGTGTTGAATAAAAACCAATAGCTTAGAAAGAGGTAAGGGTCATCTCAATAATTTTGATTAATATACTATAGATTTTATGCAGTGGTTGCCAGATTTTACATTTAATATAAAATAATGTCCTCAGCACAGTATCAAAGATGTTTGTAATACAAAAAATATCTTTAGTTTAATAATCTATAGTTTTTTAAGATAAGGGAATTGTCCAGGTTGGCATTTGCCAAGCGACAAATGGATTTGCATCAAAATACATAAATAAGCAATAGTTTTTTTGCAAAATTTTATTACGTATATTTTTCTGTACACATTCTGTACACATGCTGAAGATAAAAAACCTGCCGCCCAAGCCAAGTCGAGATCTACTGCTTCAAATAAAGAGGATGTTGTGCATTTGAAGTAAAATATTGAAGTAAAGCTAAAAAAACAAAAAAACTCTGCTAACTATAAATACTACCCCGCATCACAAAGATCATATCATATTCAGAATAATTTTCAAATGTTGCTCAAATGCATATCTGTTATCTGAATACTTTTTAGCGGGGTTTCAGAGCAGAATGAATTAGATTTATTTGAATACGAATTTCTGGTATAAGACATGCGTCAGTATCATACATCATCATAGAGGACATGCTCATCAGGCATTTTAGGTAATAATAATGTTATTAGGGAAATAAACAATGAAATATAAGATTTTATATGCAAATGTTGCTAAGGTATCTCATTATTATATTTCATTTTATCATTAAGCTTTGCCTAAAGAACACATTAAAAGCAAATCAGAGACTTGGTTTACACTGTTTATAGTATAGCAAAAGCCATGTTTACCTTCATATTGTGTATAGTGAAGTATATCTAATCGTTTTCTAATATCTTTTATACTATGGTTGAGAATCTTTGTACAAATCGTTCTGCAAAGTTTAGGTTCAGGTGGAGCTGTCAAAGTAGTAAAAATGTATCAAATACTCAGGTACCCAGTATACATAGAAAGTGCAAACTAACATCTTTTACCACCCCTTTTTTATTGTTCTTATAAGGCTAAGGCATGTTTGACTTTGTGATCAAAGTCCAAAGTCAGGAAATTCCTATAAAATGAACACAGGAAGTTATGCATACAAGGCATGATGATGTGCTGTTTATTTTCAGGTTCCATTTATGAGCTCTCAGGAAGTGAAGTGTGTTTATCTACTGGAGATTTGGTGAAGGTGATTGGTTTAGAGCTTCTGTCTGTGTCTTGTGAGGAGATTGACACTGGAGCTTCATTTGAGTTGCCAACTGGATATTCAGGTGAGCCACTAAACAACAGCAAGGTGTTTCTGGGTAAACTGATACAAACTAGAGTTGAGTATTTGGACCAAGTGAAACCACGTGTTCACATTATTGAGTAAATAACAGCACATACGATTAGAAGTAGACATGATTCACATAGTATTTTTCATTTAAAGCTTTGTTGGAAATGGCAATATCCAGTATGTGACTCCTACCGTTCTGACATCAACAAACAGAATTACAAAGAAATAAAGACATACAGAGCATATCCTATTTTGATCATATTCTTCATCATATAGTGCCTAGATGTTCAAACCAAGCAATGCTTTAAGTTGGGATCATGCATTAAACACCAAATTATAGGAAGAGAAGAAATTATTAACAACAAGTTAATGTAAATATTTAATTATAAAAAACCCTCAGGTAAAAAAAAAATACACTTCTTAATGTAAACTGTCCACATTACTTCACAAACTAAAATACACTTTTAATATACCATCCCTATTTAAAAACAAAAGTTTATTTACCAGGTCATTTCCACTTGAGTGTGCTAGTGTATGAAAGATGAGTTCAATTGTACAAGAAGTTTAACTAAATTCATTTATAAAACCGATAGTATGCTTAAAAAATATTTCAGTTCATATTCATGGTGTCCCAAAATAACAGTTTAGTACACTTATGTATGCTATGTATGGTACACTTTATTTGAATGTTTATTTTAAAGGAATAGTTCACCCTCAAAAAATGGACATGTACTCTCCTTCAAGTAGTTCCAAAACTACATGAATGTCTATGTTCTGCCGAAGACAAAGGAAGATATTTTGAAAAATAAGCTTCTTTCCAAGCTGGTTTTGGTCACCATTGACTTCCATAGTAGGAAAAAAAATACCAAGCAAGTCAATGGTGACCCAAAGCTTGGTTACAAACTTTCTTTGAGAAATAAATAAATACAGACTTGACACTACCTGGGGATAAGTAAATGATGACAGAATTTTCATTTTTTGGGTAAACTGTTCCTTTAAGTACAAAGTTTATTAAGTATAAAATTAAAGGTGAAAATATTACACTTTTTCTTCAGCTGGAACAGTTTAATCCAAAGCATTCATGTAGAAGACGTGATGCTACAGAACCTAAGCCTTCAACGTGGCTGTGGTTCAAGGAAATTAATCTGTAAACTAAAAGCAAATTTGTTGATTTTAACACCTGTGCATCTGTCTAGGTCACTTCAGTCTCGTCGCTGAGGACCTACCATACAACACAATAGAGGAAATCGTGGGTTTGTGTCCTGTTGGAGTGGATGCCTGCGGCTCCTTCGCCTTCATATGCCAAAACCAGCTGACTATAGACAACTTCACGATACCTGCAGGAAGACAGCTGACCCTGCTGTCAGTGGAGGTGGCCAGAGATGGAGAAAGACTGGCACGCTGTCAGGTGCTGGGGCACAACATGGCCACTGCCGAGATACTCCTTCCTCTAGCACTCAAAGGAGAGTTTTACGAGTGTCAAAGTGACCATGGCTACTCTCTACAGGAAATAATGTCTTCATCTAGAATGAGCTGCCGTCGCTTCTGCAGCAGAACTGAGAACAACAGTGGAAGCTCGTTGATCTTCAGCCCAGTGTATGAAGTCAGTGCCATCATGCATAGTAAGTACAACAGTGTTACTTGGTAAATATTTCTCAAGTCCTTTTCCCAAAGCCAAAGCTAGATTTGTAATTGTCTAGCACATGGGGTTCTGCAGTGATGATATATTTTTTTATATTTGCATCGTGTTGAAATGCACAGACTGGACAAACTCTTTGATGATAAAACATTGCATCTCTGTTTTTGTTTTTTTGATAATTTTAAATGCTGCCAGTAGTGTTTAAGATTCTGGTATTTCCAAAATCGAATAGATAGGAGTTGGTTTTGCACGCCTAGAGTAACTACCTGAATGCCTTGCAAATATGGAAACAGAGTTAACTGACTTTACTTGAAAGCAACTTTGCAATGGGTCATTCCAGCTGGAATCATCCAATGGTCCCCACCTGACCTCTTCAGATTTGTCTAAAACAATCTATGTGATGGGTAATATGCCCAATAGATCATATACAAAATTTCAGATCTCTACTGTGCGTTTTTTTTTTTCTGGGCTAAGAGTCTGCATAAATTACAACTCACAGCATTGTTACTGAATATACTGAATTTGATATCAGACAATAGAGTCTTATGGATGTCTTATGGATGATATTAAGGTCCAAAAATGGAAAACAATATTTAACCCAATGTTCAGAGCAATATTTCCCATGAATGACACCAGGTGTGAACATATAACATTTTTTTTTTTTGAAAGAGCATATTCTTATTGATAAAATATAAAAAAAAATGGGATTGGGTTTTGCCTAATTTTTCTGTAATGATTTTTTTAAAAATCATTGTTGTGTGACATTCACAACTACTCTAGTACCAGGTATTTTGATAGACAGAGTCGGTTGGAATTATCCATTGGCATCCATATTTTTGCGAACTGTTACAATAGAACACATTTACAAGGGACATCGGGAGAACTGACTCAGATTCACTGACTACCGACATTCAATGGAATGCAACATAAGTACCTAATCTTGATGCTCCACCCAATCCAGTGAATAATACATCCATTTTCATTGAGAAAGCAGTGCAATATGTTACTTGTGTGTATGACCGACACTAGTGAGTTGGTATCATCAGAGACGTCTCTGACACAGAGCAAGACATTCAAGTGCTTTTTTTGCATCCCCATGGCCCAGCTAGAGGCTTCTTTCAGCCAAAAAGGGAAGATGTCTGCTGGGTGCCTCTCCAGCACATCATAATGAAAATTGATGTGAGTTACTTCCACCCGATGATGCAATGTCATAAAAGAAAATGAAACTGGATTCAGACACTTTCATGAACAACTTTCAGTAACTGTTATGTGACACATTTATTTGTGTTGGTGGTAAACATTATTAAAGTGACTCATGCCTGGAAGTAAGTTTTTTTGGATTTTGTATTTTTTGTATAAGTGGAACATTAATTAATTCTGTTGAAATGCCCATACCAAGTTGAATAGCAAAAGCGAACAATAGGATCAGTGATGAAATTCTTTTATTTTTTTAAATAATTGAAAAATGAGGCAAAACCCCATCCTATTTTTCTTTTTTTTTTTTTTTTTTTTTACATTTAATCAATAAGAAAATGTTCTTTCATAAAAAACAAGTTTTATGTTCACACCTGGTGTCATTCATTGGAAATATTGCTTTGAACATTGGTGTAAATTATTGTTCTCCATTTTTGAACCTTAATACAGTATCTCAACATCCGTTGAAACATCTGAAAACCCTTAAAGTAGAGGGTCAGCATTCAGGTGCAAATTCAGTAACAATGCTGTGAGTTGTAGTTCATGCAGTTCTGGACTAGGCCAGAAAATTTCATGGAGAAAACTTTTCTTTTTTTGTGAAAAAAGTATGCACACAGTAGAGATCTGAAATTTTGTATATGATGTATCGGGCAAATTATCAATCACATAGATAATAGACATAGACAAATCTGAGGGGGTCAGGTGGGGACCATTTGATGATTCCAGCTGGAATGATCCCAATATTATACCCAAATATAATCAGTAAAGCTGTCAGAAGTATAAATTATTTGATATGAATTGTATTATAAATTCTAATGACTACATCAAGAGCAGCCTGTGATTCAATTCCCTTCTGGTGCATATACATGTATATATATATACAGTATATAAATGACCCTGCTCAACAAAACCAGTCATAAGTGTTATTTCTTTTAGAAATTAAGATTTATACATGATCTGATAGCTGAATAAATAAGCTTCCCATTGATGTATGATCAAAAATTAAGTTTTAATGTATTTTTGGTAAGAAACTTACTAAATACCTGCATGGAACATGACCTTTAATAGGATTTTTGGCAAAAAATAACAAACAAAAAACAATATTTTTGACCCATACAATGTATTTTTAGCTATTGCTACAAATAGACCCCAGTGACTTAAGACTGTATTTGTGGTCCAGGGTCACATATTAGATATGTTCTTAAATTTGCAACAACACATGTTATTGTACTGTAACTCTAACCCCTGGTTTCACAGACAAGGCTTAATCCTAGTTCTAGACTAAAATGTAAATCCGGGTTGCTTCAACTGAAAGAAGTCAGTGCCTTTGTTTTCTCTTAAAGGAATGAAAATTGTGCCGTAATCTATTCACCCCAAATCCATCCTAGGTGTATATGACTTTCTTCTTTCAGACGGTTTTGAATTTGAATTTTTAAAAATGCATCATGGCTCTTTCAAACTTGGTAAAGCTGGTGAATGGTGGCCACAATTTAAACCTCTGTAAATCTTGCGTTGAGTTATAGGTCAAAAAAACAAAAACTCGACTCTCATATGAGCTTGTAATTTAGGTTATAATTAAAAAAATATAAATATTTTTGTTACAAAAACCTATCAATCTGCTTCTGAGAACATGTGATAACCCCTCAAAGGGTTATAGGTCAGTTTTATGAAGGATATATTCCATTTATGGAGCTTCAAAATAATGGCCGCTATACACCAGCATTACCAAGCATGGAAGAGCCATTTTTAAAAACTCAGACTGTGTTAGTGCAAAGCAGCAGGACTGAACGCCCTAATCATAGAGCAGAGGTCACCACGTTCAGTTCTGAAGGGCGTCCAGCAGAGTTTAGCTCCAACTCTAAAGAATTACACCTGAAGCAGTTAATCAAGGTCTTACTAGGTATACTTGAAACGTCCAGGCAGGTGTGTTGAGGCAAGTTGGAGCTAAACTCTGGAGGACCTCTTTGATGACCTCTGTCAGAGCAGATTAATGGTCTTGGAATAATATATATTTTTATTTTTTACATATAGTGAGGAAGAACGTAGTCAAGTTCCCATCCAGCCTGGAAGTGGATGTCCAGGACGTGACCGAACAGTACCAGGATTTAGTTTTTATAACTCCATTTTCAATGACTGAAGTTGCGAGTCAGCCAGCGCAGTCCTTCCCGACTATGGCAGAGATCCTTGATGGCCCAGAAGGCAACCAGTTTTTTAATTGCAGCTGGTTCCAAGAACTGCAAAAGAGCAGGCGGCTTGTGCTGCATGGGTGTGGCACCACAACAATGATCTTAGCCTCAACTCCAAAGGGGAGGAAGGGGAAACAGTACTTTATCATCTCAGAGCAATATGGTGGACGGATGAGAAGGAGGGCAAGGGAATTTGAATCGGTGTACGAGCTCTACTTGGCGTTTTCGCAGTCTCCGGGTTTGAAAGTAAGCGTGACCCGGCACTGCGAGGAGGTGGAGGAAGAGGGAATGCCTGCGCTCAGCGTTGGAGAGCAGCTGGAGGTTCTGGGGATATCGCAGATGGAGAAGTCCGGATCTGCTCAGAAAGTAGAATGCTTAATTTGCAAGCGGACTACGGAGGTGGATGATGACGATGAGGACGATGAAGAAGATGAGGAAGAGGACAGCGAGGAAGTCTCTCTGCCGCTCTTTATGACCGGTCACTTCGTGGAAAAGCTTTCAGACAACAAAAAGTATAAAATAACAGATTTGATAAGCAGCACTTTGCCCCTGGATGTTAAAGTTGTGACTCGGGATAAAGACCTAGAAAAAGATCCCCTGATGGGGTTAGCAGCTATTAAGCTGGAGGAGACTTTCACAGAGACCACGGTGTTGACGAGTCTACCACATAAACCAGACTGGTGCTTCGAGCTGCCAGTGCGCTGGTTACAAATGTCTCTCTGTTTCAACTCCGATCATTTGCCGCTGTCCCCAGAACGTCACGTAGAGACAGTCACAGAGATGACAGAGAAATTCTACTATGAATATCACAAACTCGTAAGCAAAATTGAGGAAGCACCTCCTCGTCCACCAAAGAGAAAGCCATCCAGTGCAGAAGTGCCCAAGAAGTCCTCCAAGTCTGAATCGAAGGCGGCAAAACTGAAGAGCGCTGTGACCAAACAGCTCGACAGTCTTTCTCTGGGTCCGGCAGTGGGCAAACGGGCTCCTCCTCCACCTCTGCCCCAGGATGTAAGCATCAACCTTCATTCACCCACTACAACAAAAATGCAGAATTCAGATATGGTTTCAAAATGAGTCATTCTTAGATCAGCTATCACAGTACTGTCTATTGCCATGCTTTCCAAAACCCCCGTCTGTGGTTTTTGAGGGACGGAAAAATTATTTTCTTGCATATTTGCAAGATTTCTTAGTTAGTGACAAATAACTTTTCCCTCTATATTGACCTTTTATAAGAGCTCATCTGTGCTACCCTCACTGAACACATCACACAAAAGCAACCTCACTGAACACAACATTCTAAAAACATTTGTGTGTTTCCTCCTGAAATTAAAGAAAGGGTCCTAGTAATTCAGAAATCATCTTAACCTTTAAAAGAGGTCTTAAGGTCCGAAACTGTTAGGAGGATGTTTAGGAGTTTCTTTAGCAGTGGAGAAAATAGATGAAACATGGAGAGGAAGAAGAAATTTGTTGAGTTAATGAAACGCTACACATCTCCGACACCACACAGAAATGCCATAGAGCCAGAAATGGAAGTAATCACTACGATAACATATTTAGCAAATGAAATTTGAAACAATTACAGCAATTTCAAAACCTGTTTGTGTTGCTGTTCAGTTCCTATAAAATACATTAAGTATTGCAGCATGGTAAATAAAAAATGAATAATATTCATATCTTTGTGTTTGTGTGTGAGAGTGAGTACAGTAAAACAGAAAAAATTACACCTCTGATTTCAAAGTGAAGGCTTATAATAGACCCTACTCTTAAAAGCGCTTTTATTGCTTCTTGGACAACCAACCAATTAGTCTTCAAAAGAGGTCATCGGGGTCAGCCCTGCCTCGTCTAAGAGATGCTCTCAGATTGGCCTTGAATCACTTTTAAGCTAAGACTCCTAGCTAGAAATAGTTTATTAAGCTAAGATAGAAGATCCCTGACAGGACTCTGATAATCTTTATAAATACGAGCCCTTAAGTTTATTGCAGCTCAGCAGACATTTACACAGCAATTCCAAATGCATAAGTAATGTTACTGTATGTGATCAATGTTTTTAAAATAAAAAATTGAATACAGAAATATAAAGTGAGGGAAAATGGGTCTAGACAGATCAGTAATGAAGCATGACTCTTGAAGTCAATGAATCATTCACTCAACTGATTTGTTCAAAATGCGGATGCACTGAAGAATAAACCCCATTGTGCTGACTCGAGAATCCCAACGGGTGTCCAGAGTCATTCACACTGAATTACTTACATTCTCATTATGCAGATTTACAGCACTGTGGTCAGTTATGGTACATGGCAACTCATTTTGGTAAGACTTTATTTTACGGTTACAGCTATTAGTTGTTTATAAGCATGCATATTACTACAATACTAGCCATTTATTAGTAGTTATATTAATGCCTTACTCAACACCCCTAATCCTACCCAGTACCTGAACGTAACAACTTCAGCACTAACTATTAATAAACAGCAAATCAAGAATTTATTGAGGGAAAAGTTAATAGTTAAATAAACTGACCACTTAGGTTGTTGGTTTCCTTCATTTTCTACAAGAGCTTGTAATTCTTAATGGCAAAAACCATGTTCCCAAACTGAAGGGTGAGAAAAAGATGATTGAGTTTTCAACTATTAGTCCATGCGTAACCCTTCGCTTATAAAGTTTGCTGCTAATAGCATGTGGGATGGTAACCATGGATGTGTTTATGACTGAACAGGAACACTATTGTCACATGTTCCTCTTTTTTTATTTGTTTAGCTGTCTCAGCAGCGTATGAATTTATATATTTTTTCTGGTGTAACTCCATTAGACTGCAGACCAGCCCCCTCCACTACTGCCTAGGAAAAGAACTTCAATAGCTGACTGCGTCAGTGCACACAATATGTATGTAAAAAGCCCCACGGCATCACAAAAATCTGGTAAGTTTCTCTTTACGTTTTAATAGATATTAGGAATAGCACATTAGGAAGCTGAAAAATTGCATAATCTATTCTTTAATTTTCTTCCTCCAAAAAAACAGAAAGGAACCTCTCTGACTCCGACCATGACTACGAGTCTATCGAAGAAACAATTAAAACCCCCCATGAAAGCTTGTTTTATTAGTTCAAAGACACTTGTATTCTGCCAAAGATACTAAGAAATCCAAAAAAAAAGTTGCAGGCAGCGTGGAGTCCTGCACCAGCACCGAATGTTTCAATACTCAAAGACAATGCAAGGTTCAACAAATACAACATTTATTGTAAATCAGACAATATCCTTTTCACTGGTTTGTCTTTACGTGAAGTTAAAGTCCAAAAAATAGCTTTAAATGAATGTTTTTTGTTTTTTTTCTTGAACGCTATGTAGATGAAAAACAGGCTTATTAAGGTAATACAGATTAGTTAGACTTCATTGTCTGTTGATCTGAAGTGGTCCTCATCGATCGTGGAGAATATGTGACCCTCGTTGCTCAGAAAATCCACAATTTGCCTGTAAGAACAAAAAGAGAAGTGAGAATCAAACTGGTGTGAAAAGAACTAGTGTTTAACACGGAGGTGTTTTTTGCAGCGTGCAGACAGACCACCCCCCCACCACCACCACTGTCTTTGTTTAGCATTTCATAGAAAGAATGTTGACAGGCATTTGCATACTGCAATCTTTGAAACATCTGGTCATCATTAGTTCACCAATGCAACTTCAAATAAAGCCAGTTCTTCTTTTTAACCTCTATTCAAAGAATCCTAAAAACAAAAAACTATCATAGTTTGCAATCTTTTTAACATTTACAATAATATCATAACCTTTATTAGGAAATGCCGCTCAATTATCATTAACTGTGATTGATAAAGACGGATGCAAAACATTTTAAATCGCAGCAAAAAAAAAAAAACAAATACAAAAGTTACTTTAATTTGTAATAATATTTTACAATATCGGTGTCTTCTGCTGAAGAATGCTTCGATGAGCAGAAGAGACGGCTTACACTGTAATGAGGGTTATAAGCTCAGGATCAGTAGATGCTGTCGCTGATTCACTGCTGTTTTTGCAACTTTAGATTTAGTAAAGAAAGCAACATTTCTATGATGCACGTGACTGGAAACTAAGAGCGGTTCACTGTGATCATTAACATCAGTAATTGCTTAGTTCTCACACAGGTCACACGTTACCATCAGTTTAGCACTCATATCAGCTGACACTATCATCTCACACTTGTTAGTAATTCTAATGGTTAGAAATCACTCCACTTTTTCTTTTTTCTCAAGCTCACAGTCACACATTTATTTGCTGATTTTTATATTTGGTTTTGTACTGTAGCCGTTTTTCTCAGCATTATCATCTACTGAGATACATTTTGACTGATACAATCTGTGTGGAGCTGAAGGCAGAACCCGTCGACTGTTTTAGAAGACAAACCTCTAGAAGAGCACTTTATGGTCATTTTTATTTATAAAAACGCCTTCCTGATGCGCACGTACATCCGGTGTGGCTTGAAAAGGATTGCTTCCTAACTGCGTGCTGACCTTTAAGTGGTTAACTCTTCAACTGCCGTGTTAAAACCCTAAAATACCCCATTTATTGTATCCTGTCACAAATGACAAGGCTTTTAAAAACGGCTTGTCATCAACTTGTTCTTTCAATTAGCACTGGTGGAACTAGATAATCGTAGGCTTTATTGATCTGGTTTTATTTTTATATTTTATTCACTACAGTGACTAGCTTTTCCAGGAAAATGAATATCGTCTTAGGGTCAAAATGAGCGGAAAATAAAAATGAAATTAAATGCAAAACTATGATTACTTTGTTAAACATAGAACTAAAAGAAAAGAAGATCTTAAAATACAATTTCTACGCAAGAACAGAATATCATAAATTGCGAAATGTTGCTAATGATGAGAACTGAGCTCAAGTTCATGCAAAACCTCACACGAACACCTTACCTCGCCACAAAATAAGAGGAAGCTTCTTCAGGGAAATAAAAGACGTGCTATTCTCCAAAGCTCATTTGACTCAGAAACTGAAACTAAAATAGGTAGAACACCGTCTAACCCCTCTCTGGGTTGAGGTCCACTATAAAACAGGGATATTATCATTTTGAATGTTTAAATTAGTTTATTTTATTGTTAGTTTAGATTTTATTTTGCAAAAATATTCCTGTCTTAGTTTTAGTGTGGAAATGATACTTCTCTAAAAATCCTCTCCTGTGTAGACCAAAGCAACACGTAACATTTTAACAAAGTTTGATGTTTGCACAGTTACAGGACAATGACCCTGCAGTGCTGGATTTGAGGAAACATGCTCTTAGTGTCATTGAAACTCTGTAAACTACTTTTGTCCAATGCATTAAAATAGTTGGATCTTTTGCACAGACGAGGGACCGGTGCACACTACTGTATTTCCCGCCTCTGCCTCTATAAACGAACACAATAAGAAGAAACAATCTAAAATACTTTGAAACGGTGCACGTGTCATGCACTAAACAAGTCAGACTTTCTGGCACAGAAAATTATTATTTTAGCTAGTTTTTCAGTTTACTGCGGTTTAGTTTTTCATTTGTTTTTCAACATTTAATTTGATTTCAGTTTAAAAAAATGTTTTTGGACCGATAGTCTTAGTTTAAGTTGTAGTTTGCTACAAAAGCTCTTTGTGTGTCCCGGGAGAACTCTGTACCTGATGACAGTGACGCTCATGCTGTTCAGCTTCTGCTTGAGGTCTTGCATGCTGATGCCTTGAGGCTCATGACAGCTCTTGATCAGACTCAAAACCTGCACAAACAGAGACCAGAACCCACTTCAGAAACACACACACACACATTTGGAACCTTGATACTTTTACAGGATGAATAAAATATTTGATTAATAATCCACTAGTTCATTTGCATTGGTCTTGGTTTGGTGTGGTTCACTTTCACACTGCCCTTGTTGCAAATGAACCAGAAATTGTAAACTAAAGCACACATGCACTAAGGTCATGCATTCATCAGTCAGAAATTCTCATGCAGCAAAAAACAGGAACATACAAATCAGATCTTTCATACTGCAATTTGTATTCTTTTACTGGTGTAATCAGATACTAATGCAACATGAAGAAACCTGTGAGCACCATACCATGTTGTAATTAAGACATGCTGTATTAAAAGTATCTATAGATTTTATTTTCGCCATATTCAAATATTAGTTTAAACATTTAACCCTTGATAATTGTGCGCTCTTTCATATATGGGAAAGAGCTACCTCGCTTTCATACGGACTACATAATCAGATAACAAATTGAATTCATTCGTTTATAAGTAGATGCTGAGCTTTTATATACAGGAAAGACTGTCCCTCGCTTTACATAACCAGAGAATATTCATTTCCCATTTTAATTCATACATTTGAAAGTAAACACATCGGTGCACAAAGGGTTAAAGACCCTGCCATTTCAGATTTCAATACACTCCATCCAGTGCACTTTACAAGCTTGCTTCCTCAAGGTCAGAATTTACTGGAATTACTATCTTTGTGGGTACACACACACATCCCATTCAACTCTTGTGCAATGTCGCATTTATGACTCACTTGATTCTGGTTAGCACTCAAACCATTGACTAGCATCATACTAGATCCAGAATAGCTTCCTGTGGCGTTCATGCTCGTGTGTGCCGTGGCCATCATGTTTGTTCCTGCACCTCCTCCCATCTACAGCAGAAAGAGCATTGATTACCAAACACACCAATCACAACAGAGAAAAAAAATACATTCATGAAACTGAAAAGATCGCCCAGCCCTACAAGATGATAACCAGGTCAACATTTTGGTAGTTTCAATATTATATTTCAAATTGATATTTTATTTTATTTACGGCATGAATAAAGTCAAACAGAGCTGTACAATTAAGTCACGATATAGTGCCTGTGTGTGCAAAGTCTGCATGGTCTGTGTCAGTTTGGTCTGCAGCACGAACTCAAGCAGGCATGACGCTCGTCTGTATCTCACTATATAAGGACAGGACGTTCATCTCCAGCGCTGCCTGTGACACATCCCCCAGCAATTTAACATTTCATGTGAGAAAAACTACCATCAGAAACACAACAACCCAATGAAATATAGCTTAACTTACAGAAATACATTATCTGTACAGTAGAGTAGTAACAATACATTTAATTGAAACAGAATTTAACTGTTGTGCTGCACTTTGCTTGCTCAAAAATGAGGATTATTCCAACGTCATTTAATTACTTATTTGGAAATGTGAAGGTCTATGCATTTATCTGACTACACGTTTTCGAAAATATAACATTTACAATTGTTTAACATTTAAATATAAGTTTTATGAATTTAACAGATTAGAAATCCTAGGATTATTTAAACTCAGGGCACAATCGACCGTTCGAGCTTTATTGACAGGTGATCTGACCAATCAGAACGCGTATATTATGTGCTGCCGCCATCTATAATCCCTCTAGCCTAAATCAGACAGGTGATTAAATTAACTTGGCTGGAGATGCACTTGACAAATGGTGTGTTCTGTGACTGACATAAGTCACTTTCTGATATTTATTCATGTTCATTTCATTCTGAAAATATGACCTGACGTGTTTCATGTGTTCAGACACACCAGTGATCTGTCCGGAGACCTTCCTTCTGTCGGTTGTTGGTGGTTTCCTCTTTGCTCTGCGATGTGTTTTTTACTGTGTGAGAGCGGCACTGTTTGTCGTTCATAGCAACAGTAACATATGAAGGTGTCCGATTTTTTTTTTTATTGCAAACGGTCAATTATTGCAATTTAAATAAATACTAAATAGAAGTTTTATTTTAGTTTTTCAATAAACTTACACAATGCTTTTTATTAACAAAAGTGAACAAGAAATATTTAAACGGAAATTACAGAACGTGCAGGAAATCTGATGATTTCATACTGTGATCTACTATTAAAGTGAATCATAAAGAACGTGATGACTTCATAAGGTTCAAACTAGAGCAATAATAGCCTAATATAGTGGTTCTCAACCCTGGTCCTCGCTCCCCCCTGCTCTGCGTATTTTGCATCTCTCTCTTTGTTAACGCACCTGATTCTGATAATTAGCTCATTAGAAGAGAG
>JAUCMT010000032.1:2733285-2761705 GCA_032357475.1 Enteromius thamalakanensis
CGCTTGCAAGTTGTACAGAATGCAGCTGCTAGGCTTCTGACTGGTACCAGTAAGTGGTCGCATATTACACCTGTTCTCAAAAAACTTCATTGGCTTCCTGTTGATTTCAGAGTACAGTTTAAAATTTTAGTTATCACTTATAGAGCCTTGCATGGTCAGGCACCTCTTTATATTCTGGATCTTGTACAAAAGCACTCAGAGGGCCGGTTTTTAAGGTCTTCTGACTTGGACCTGTTATCTGTCCCAAGAACGCGTCTCAAGACCAAGGGTGATCGTGCGTTTTGTTCTGTGGCGCCGAGGCTTTGGAACTCTCTTCCTCTAGCGCTGAGATCTATGGGATCTGTAAACTCTTTTAAAAAACATCTAAAGACACATCTGTTTAGACTTGCTTTTAAATAACAGTAAAGGTCGCTTGGTATGTTATTGTTGTTTTTATGTTGGTCCTTTTTTGTATGCATGCTTGATTCCTATTACAGTTGTAAAGCACTTTGTGACTCCTTGTCTGTGAAAGGTGCTATATAAATAAATTTTACTTACTTACTTACTAAAAACTCTGATTTAAG
Source organism: Enteromius thamalakanensis (assembly GCA_032357475.1). Classification (NCBI taxonomy): domain Eukaryota; kingdom Metazoa; phylum Chordata; class Actinopteri; order Cypriniformes; family Cyprinidae; genus Enteromius; species Enteromius thamalakanensis. The sequence goes on from JAUCMT010000032.1 coordinate 2,733,849, forward strand.
CACAGTTCAAATAAAAAGGTTTTATGAAGTGGTGAATCTCAAATTGCAGCCTAATAAATGATTATCTTTGTTATATAGTTGGTCTGAACACAAACAGCAGAGCACTGTGCTTATAAACACTACTATATTAGGCATCATATAATTTTGAAAATACCGGGTCAGTTCTCTTCACTTCACATTCAGATAACCCCTTTTTAATCTCAGACTGCTGAATTCTGCTGGAAGTCAAAGAGTTTGCAGTGGATCGAAAAGAGGAAAACTATTCCATAATAAAAGCTCTTTTCATTCTGTATAAAACTCAAGCATTGTTCGCATGTCAGGATGTCATTACCTGTAGGTCCTGAGCCATTACATGACATTTACATCTCTGGTAATGAGCACAAACAGAGCGCTGAGCGCCCGTGAGCAAAGTTTACAGCAGAAACAAATACATACCGTACTTTCATATCCAGATTCAGCAATCAGGGGCTCAAATATTGGAACAGTATAGAAAAACATATTTTTTGTTTACTGTGACCAGGTTTTATCACCATTACTGATTCCTTTGTCTTTCCATGGATTCCAGATTATAAACCAGCTACTCTTGTTTGGACATGAAAGGAAAGTATTTGCAGGGTGAACGTATCTGTCTCTCTGAACCTGTCAGCACTGTGTGTGTGTCTTTGAGCTGGATAATGGTGAATGTGGGCTCAGGGCCGCCCCACAGATCTGCTCCTGAATCTGATTATTTGTATAGTTTTTCACCTTTATGGAAAAAGCAATATTCAGTGTTTATCAGCCGTTTATGCTTTAGCATAATGAGGCATGAAATAGACTTTCTTTTCTCCCTGACCTGTCCCCTGCCAATATTTATTTTGCACAAAGCTTGAACAGATAGAAAAAAAGAAGAAAAGTCTACACAGCGTAAACTATTCAAACAACAAGTTAAAGTTAAATCTCCAGCAGAACAAATTCAGGATATTTTAAAGGGATGTGTGTATGGTTTCTGCCTCAGAATGAATGAATGCACCTTTTTTTTTTTTTGAATTACAAGATGTAAACTCAGAAGTGTGCAACTCGATCTCACGATAATTCATACATATTTTACAAGGTGGCTAATTCGTACAAATTTTGATGAATTCATAAGATTTTTGTTAAATCATACAAATTTTACAAGTTGTAAATTTGTATGAATTTGCCCCTAACCCTACCTGTCACTGTGGTTTAGACAAATCATACAAAATCGTACAAGTGAGGTCGTACGAATAAGTAGGAATTGGTTGTGAGACAGTGTTGAATTGTGAGATGGAACTACACTGTTTATTTTATATTTCACCGTGGAAACAAAAACATCAGAATTGTGAGTTTTAAAAAAAAATTCAAAATTTGAACCTAAAAATTTATATTTTACAATTTTGAGAAAACAATTCAGATTTCTGAGATAAAGTCTAAACTTTATTCTAATTATTTTTTTATCGCACGTAGGATACAAGTTAGCAGAAGCAGTACATCCTTTACAAAGGGGACTGCAGAATGCAACCAAATAAAACTCCCCTGTATTTGTGTGTGCTTCATATTTTCATGCTTTCATTAGCTTAGCAAGATGCTCTTAAAATCAATCGAGTCGAGTGCACTTCACATGAGTGGTGATGTTAGCATGATGTCGCAGCAGTGATCAAATCAGTCGTGGCGAGGTTTCTTTTCAGGTGCTGACTCTAAAGGTGACTACATGAGTCTGCAGATCACTAGATCTGAGATCTGAGCCTTGGTTTGGGAACACATCCCCTCAAGCTCCCACTGAATCCGATTTCTATCACAGAGCCTCCATCAGTAAGTGGACAGATTGATGGAAATGTTCTCTTTCCTCAAGCTCACAGTCACTATCGGTTGTTACACTTCACTTCACAGCTGTCTTCCTCCAACACAACACAACACAGCTGCCGCAGTCTGACTCAGCTCAACTCACTTACAATCATTTCCTTATTAATAACATCAGTTGTTTAGATGTAAGTGTTATGGAAAGTCATGGATACATATGCAGTAGAGCATTTTAGGTCTGTGAACCATTCATCCATCAACTTTTTTGACATTGTAAAGGAATAATTCACCCAAAAATGAAAATCACCCCATAGCCAGAGTTTTTAAAATATTTATCCTGGCTCTTCCAAGCTTGGTAATGCAGGTGGATAGTGGCCATTATTTAAAAAAAAATAATAATAATAACTGTGTCTGAAAGAAGAAAGTCGTATACACCTATGATGGCTTCAGGATGGGAAAAATATGGGGAAATTAAAATTTTTGGGTGAACTGAAATGTCATAGCTGGATCTTCCTTCAAAAACTGTCAGACTTCTCACTGGTGATAAAGACTTTTCCAATCATTTAGTCCTCTTAAATCCCACCCCTATGATCTAGCCACACCCACATCTCAACATCCAATCAAAAGTGGTGTCAGCCCCGGCAATCCACCTGTCACTCAAGTTGCTGCGCTCTTAATTATGCAGAAATTTAAGGCTTAATATAATTTAAAAGGATGAGTTATAAAAAAAAATTACAACATCAAAGGGCAACATTAGCTACATAGACCAAAACCGTGTAAACATGTTTTTTTCTGCTGTGAAGTTTAACATGGGGAGTCTATGGGGAGTCTATGGACTCGCTTTTGCAGCCAGCCTCCAGAGGCCAGTCGATGAATTGCATCTTTAGTCACTTCCGTGTTGGCTTCACGCTTGAAAGCGGGAGGTTGCTCTTGATTTTAAGGTTATATATTAAGCCAATCTAAAGCCAAATAAAAGCAAACATTTTCTTCTAGAAGATTCTGAAAGTCTCTCCACCATCATATAGATCAGTGAGTTTGATGAAACCCTTCTGCACTTCAGTTCCCCTGGTTGTTCGTCACCTTTTTTTTTTATTCTTTCATATTAAAAATAAAGGTGGAATCTTTTAGGCTGATAGAATACTCCTGAATGTAACTGTAGCTGTCAAATATGGATTTGCTGATATGCTTTATACAATACAGATAAAGTCAAAGCAGCTTTACAGGGATGAACAGGAAAACAATGATTCAATGATGCAAATCCAATAGAAAAAAGACACAGATGAACCACTCAGTTACATCTGAATAAATCAAAGCACTTCAGTGGGACTTACAAAACTTTCCTGAAACCTACAGTATCACAGAATAACAATGTGTTCTGTGCAGCATCTCTGCAGTAAGTGATTTCTGAGAAACACTGTTGAAAGTGGATCCAATCGAGCACAAAAACACATTTGTAGCCAATCAGCAATAAGGGGCGTGTCCACATACAAACAGGGAGGTGCGTGTTATACAGCATGTTTTTGAATTTGGGGTGGAGTTATCAAGAAAGGGGAGTGACCTTCTGGAAATGGGGTATGTTTTCAAATATTAACAGCATTTCTCAAAAATACTCACTGTACCTTTATTTTATGTATGGTTTCATTATTCATTATTTCATTGCATTTTTACAATGTATTTAACATATGATAAAATGTTATTTTATGATATGTTAACTATTTTTTTTACCTGTGAAGTATAAACAAGAAAAAAAAAGATTTTGTATGACGTTGAAGTGGGCACTATGAACATTTTCCAGAATAAGACTTTTATTATTTTATTTTCTTTTTCTGTCAGAATAGATTCCAGCTAAATTTACACCAATTGTTGTTTTACCTATAAAGTTGGCAAAAGGACCAAATCCATAATGAAGGTGCATCAGACAAAGGGAAATTTAGCTTTAGTAACTGAATTTGTCAAAGGTCAAAATAAATGAGAAGGACTGTGGAAAAATATCGTAGTCAGAGTTCTTCTTATCTGAAGAGGATTTGATTTGTCAGCAGACACAGACTTAAACAACAACAACAACAACAAAAAAGAAATTAACACACACACTGGGTCGTTTACCTCCTCATGGAAAGCCATCTCTGTCCAAATAGGGAAGATTTACTAGTGCCTCAAACTCTGATCCCCGTCTAACCTTAAAACACACCCCCGGCTGTGAAGATATGCTGCACACTCACATCTTATTTGACTTTCTAGCCTAGACAGAAAACTTCTGTCAAGCACCAAATCAGACTTTAAATTAGGCTTCTGCACTCAATGCAGTCAATGTGAAACTAACAGGAATAATGTGAATGTGGTTTCATATGTACGGTAATCAGACTACAACGGGCCTTGGTGCTGTGCATTTTTGATAAAAACAGAGGTGATGCACAATCCTTCAAAACTGATGTGCATTATATCATGTGTACTTAAAGACTAAAGACTGAAGCTTGATTGTGTAAATTGCATGAATGCACCTCCACAAGAACTGTTTAACTCTTTGTCTCTGAAACATCATGCACTGTACTACCACACTTTAAAGGTTATTGTGTAAGTATCTTGCAGTCAAGTTCAATTAAAAATAGAAATCATAAATACCATGACATGACGCACAGGACCCCAGAAATGTGGCGGCAGCATGCTGCTATCAGTGCAGTACTTGACAGCGGGCGGAGGGCTCTTGTGTGATTTGTGCCAACCGTACAGCTCTGCTTTTACATTAAACGGCTCAGGAGGATAGGTTTGTTCAACACTGAAATATCAAACCAGTTTCCCTAAAAATACCTCATATCAAATCCCTTTTATTTATATATACAGCGCTTTTAACAATACAGATTGTAACAAAGCACTGAACATTATCAAATAGGAGAATAGAGTGATGGTACTATATAATGATGAGATGAAACTATTTATTTATCAAATGCAGAGACGGTCTCTGTAGTCAAGACGATAATCACTGGAAATCAGGTGTCCCCAACTAAGCAAGACAGAGGCGACAGCGGCAAGAACCAAAACCCATACATATAGAGTGCTGCCTCATATATATATATATAAGGCTGATGCGCTATGGGTGCTATTGAGACTTAAATCTCAAATTTTTTTTAATCCTTAGCCAGTACTATGACAAAAAAAGAAAAGGAAAGGACGTGACAAATGGCCAGGTATGGTTTAGGAATCAGTGTCTGCACCCATCCAAGTGCACACACAAATCAGTGAGAAGTGATCAACCACGCAACAACACACACACAGTGAACACTGCCCCATTGGGCAGCTATTGATCTGACTCTCTATCCATTAGGCCACGACTGCCCCCTATGCAAAGCATGCTGGCAACTAAAAATCCACTGCTCAGTTTTAAGTTTTCTAGACAATTTCAGTAAGTTAGGAAATAAGAAAAAAAAAAACCTTCAGTCAGAATGGGTTTTAATTGAACAAATTGTAATTACGATCAACATTATGTTAACAGAACTCAATTGAAATTGAATATATGGCATACTGTGCATTACCCATTATCAAGAGTGGAAGTGATTTATTTTACCTATAATATGATTTATAATTTTTTACTGTTTATTCTGTGGGTAGACTAAGATATACAATGATTTTTATGTCAACAATATATGTTTTATTTATACAACATGCATAAATCAGTAGGTTTATGTATGTTTTTGTAATAATTTAGAAAATATTGATATGTTATACGTACATATATTACAAAGTGTATGGTCTAGATTTGTATTTTAATATAGAAATGTCTATTTTCTAATTTTCATATAGTACATGCTTTTACTTTATATTCAATATTTTGATATTTCATATATAAAAATTCTATGCACATATATTGCATTTGTGTATGGGAAAATGATTGCAACTTAAAACGTTTAATTAAATACATTTAGATTTTTAGCTCAAAAACATTAAAACAAGATTTTGTCTTCAAATCCCCTTCCAATCATCACCAACCAAACTCATTCAAATTGGAATCACAATTCCCCCTTTGTTCACTGCAACGGTTGACCTCTCTTGGTGTAGTATTTCAAGAGTTGAGAACAGTGTTTTATCAGAATAAAAGAAGGCCATTCTTTCCTTTCTACTGGCATGTGTCCCACGTTGTTCTCAGAGAACTGCCGCATTGGACTGGCAAGGCTGGCGACTCGTATTCGTCTTCATTTATTGCCACGGTTGTTTAATAAGACTCAGTAGGGAGGGATGGACACTGTATAATGCATCACAACTCCATATTAAGCAGGAGGAGCCTTTCCCTTAATGTCATCATAGCTAGAGATGAGACGTATGGATGCTTTACGAGTGTGATAGTACTGTATACAATATATTGCCAGTGTATGTGTTCGAGATGTCAAAACGGTTTCATTTGTAAATTTCTTTACAATATTGTCAAAGTAGCTCAGACCCTTTCTTCTTTTTCCACACATCTAGACAAAAAGCAAAGAAACCCTCAAAAATGATGATGTTTAGATGATGACAATGGTTATTTTGTAAATAGGCTGTGGTGCTGACATTTTTATGTATTATGATTATCAGTGTGGATATTTAAATGTATAAGAAGTAAAGAGAGGTGAAAATTATATTTATTTTTACAATGATTCCTCAGATCTGACTAATGCATTGTAACTTCAATTTATGGCATTATGGCCAGATTATGGCATAATAGAAGACCAGACAGTAAGAAACTTCATGAGTAGCAGGATTTTGTTAAATCATTTTTCATGATCCTTCATCAGAACACAACAGGTAGATGATAGCACAGTAAATCAGTATTTTTATATATAGTTTTGGGTACATTACAGCTGTGGCCCAGGTATATGGGTAACTGGATTAAGTTTAAATTAAAATTTGAAATCTGTTCAATTCAATCATTATATTAATTGGTAAAAAGGTTTGTCCAGTTGTCCACAGAAAGTGTTTGGTTTAATAACGCCGCTGGCACAGAAAGTATTTAATTTTAGTGAGTTAATTGGGGTTTTACAGACTTACTGAATAGTTCTTGCACCACTTTATGTAAAGTAGACCACGCATGGTTACCTTACCTTCTGTATCAGTGAGAAGACTTCCTCTTCCTGTGGGGTGGATAAGCTGCAGAGTGGACCAGACTCTGTGGCATTTCATTGCTATGCAAGCTTAGGCAAGCCCTGCTATAAAATAATAATAAAAGTGAATGTCAGTCTTCAAAATGAATGAACAGTTAAAACCTCAACTGGAAAACAGGTGACAAAAGCAGCTGGGAGTAATTCAAGAAAACTGAGATTTCTGCATTGAGAAATGAATGAGTAGTCAAAATGTGAAAAAAATAAATAAAAAATAGTCTCAGTTGGCGGAAATATCCAATCCTGCTTTCATCTATTTGGAGTCTAGGTTTAATATGCACAGGGGTCATTTAGAGGTTGCGATGGCAAAGCCGAAGCACCAGCCCCGCCTCTAAAAGTTCTCCCGCCTTTATTGTTCCATCAAATCACACCTGCCCTGCCAAGCATGTCTGAGTTACGTAGTTAATAAAAGTCTGCCGAGAGTCACCGAGCGCATGAGGTCGAGATTGTCGCTGTGGAAACGTGAGATAGCAAGCACCTGTTCCTTCCCAGGTGCCCTGTCCTCTAGGGAAGGTGTGGCGATTCCTTGGAGTGTCATCGGCTGCCAGATTCAACCCAACACAAAGAGCTGCGTCTGATACAAGCATCCAGCTCAGCTCTGCAGCCAAACCATGTGCACTGAACAGAGCTGATAGCGCTGGCACTCATGCTTACCATGCAAGACTCGAAATTTGTGTGAGCTTGGTAGTAGAAGCTTAAAAGCACCAATCTGAATAAAACAGAAACAAACACGTGAGGTTATAATGCAAACACACAAGGCCAGAAATATACTATGCAAGTACACAAATGTGAATGCTTGGTCAACGTATTGCATGATGCTGCTTGTTCAGGTCTGGTGGTAAAAGAGTAGCTTTAAGATGTGAAGCATATTTTGCAGGGGTTTACCTGCCTAGCAACAACAATACCATCAAGGGTGCAATTCCCAGGTAACGCACATACTGATACATTACATTCCTTGAATGCTAAATGAATAATGTATGGTTAAACTCCATTGACATTGTCAAAGATCATGTCGTGACATCCAATCCTGGAATACGGCTCCAAGACAAATCACTTTACATCTACAGCAGACAAAACAACACAATAACATTCAAAGCTTAAAGAGAGCAAACGACGTGTAATCACACGGGGTTGAATGGAGATGAAATGTATATTTGCGCTTTTGTTTTTGATGGTCCACAAGTATCTCATATAGCACTCAGCTCTCTAACAGTATTTAGTTCTCTTTAAATAACTTCAGTTGCCTTTTGCATTTCAAATATTAATGTTAATAATTAATCATATATCGTCATGGTTTAATTACCAACCGCTGCCTGGGTGCTATGAGAAGAACTGAAAGGACAGTTTATGGCTCAAGTTAGTGTGAAATGCTCTTTTTACTGCTGTAGTCTAACATGCTAGCAACAATGCCACAATAAAACAAAATACATAAAAGCTTCGGTCACAAATTGATTAAATCACAGCTGAGATGATTTAGAGTGGAGACTTTTGTGACATCAACTGAAAAACATGGCAAAATGATTATGCTTTGATAAAAATGAAGACGAATTGCTTTTCTGTGGGATAACATGCCTGACGAGAGCAGGAAATGTTCATTAAGAAGCCCATTTGGATTTCAGTGCTTCTCAAGCATAAACATCACAAATAACAAGCTACTAAATGCTAGCTATTAAATGTTTCTGGAAATGATCAGTCGTGATTGATGTTGTCGTTTTAATATTATGCCGGGATCTGCTGGCCCATTACAAACAGATGTTTTTGAATGCTATGCAAATCTTTGCGGCTTCAGCACCTCGAGTAGGTGTAAGATCCTGTTTTACTGCGGTCTATCCTCACGGCCTGAAGGATGATAAATAACCTTGAAAAATAGATCTAGAACGCGATACTAGGTGCATGTGAGATAGACCTATGTTAGGTTTAATAAATACTGTTATTTATTATTTAAATAATCTGTACGCTGTGCTGTAACTGCAGTAGTCTAATGATTGTCAAAAGGAAGTAATTCAAGTTCTGAGCTTTAATACAAAAATAATCTCAGCAGCAGTCATTAACAAAATGACTAAAAGTATTATGTCATCATGGTAATAAAGTCTGAATCTAAAATCACTGGACTGAAGAGAAAATATCAGTGCAAGACTTTTAATTCAACAGGGCATCCCCAAGAATAAAAGTTGATCTATGTCCAACCAACAAATGTTAATATAAAAACCAATAACCCATCATAAAAAATTGGATATTGCCATAATTTTACATCAATGAAAAAATACATAAATACATGCATGGCAGCTTGAATAGTTTTTTTTGCAGAAGAAATCAACTAAGCTATAAAAAAATATTGTTACAGTTTGTTCTGACATATTGCAGAAGCACAGGTTACGCTGTAATTTCTTCAGAAAAAACAGGACTTCCTCCACTGTCCCATCCGTTGTGCTTTTATAAAAAGGGAAACATGAATTCAAAACATATGCACTTGATCTTCTTGACTCATGCATCACTGGACAACATTATAGCAACACACCAGCATATATGAATGAGCCTGCAGCGAGCATAACAGGGTTGATGCTTGCAAAATCCAGTTAGCATCCTGTCCGCAGAAAAGAATGCATGTCACAGCAAACCTCTACAGTTATATATGTATTCATGCAAAGCTACAGTCTGGTCATTGCGTGCCATTTGTGCAAACCAGTTCTCCAAATGTGTCTCGTCACACATCAGAGTTGAGACTGAGGTTGGCTAGCCGCGGGTCTGAGTTGATCTCGTATCTGTAATGGTATCCCTCCATATGATCTCTGCAAGCATCACGGATATTGTAAATCCACCTCTTGATCCCTTTCCTGTTAAGGTAAAGAACCAGAAGGAAGATGACCCCAATGAGGGCAAGAACCATCCCCAAGAACACATAGGAGGGCTCCAGTGCGCGGTCCATTGCATCTCTGTTGTTGCTCCAGCACAAGAGCTGGGATTGTTTCAGGGTTAAAAGTGGGGCATTTTTCAGTTCTGCCGGGCCAGAGCAGGTTAGGTTTGATCTGTCTAACACAAACTCATGCTTCTTCAACCAAATCAGCATGTCCTCAATATTGCAATCACAGCGCCAGGGGTTTCCTGCGAGTCTGACTCGCAAATCCGGGATGGAGCTGAGCTTCTCTAGGGTCAGGTTAGGCAGGACTTTCAGCGCGTTGTCTCGTAAGTCCAACTCTTTAAGCTCCAGATTCCAAAACGTGTCATTACTGATTGTGACAAGGGAGTTGTTCCTCAAATCCAAAACAGTGAGGTTTGACAAGCCTGTGAATATGCCGTCTGGAAGGAGCACCAGGTCATTATTGGACAAATCAAGACGGGAAACCTTATGCAGGCTGTGTGTGAAAACATCTGCAAACACACTGATGTAGGAGTGATTGTATAAAGATTTGCTGAGGTTTAGAACCTCAATTTTGTTGTCTTGAGGTAAAGCCTCAACGCTGAACTGTGTAATGCTGTTGTTGCTGAGGTCAAGAAAATGCAAACGTGGCAAGTTTTTAAACACCATGGAGTCTAATTGCTCCACTTGGCTTCCAGACATATTAAGGTTTGTTAAATGTTCCAGCGGCCTGGGAAAAGAGTCATTGTTCAGATTCCTTATCTCGTTTCCATAGATGTTAAGTGTGGTGATGTTTTCTGGAAGGGGCTGTGGGATGGATCTCAAGTTTTTGCTAATACAGTTCACCTCCGTGGCTTCGCAAGAGCACTGGGCAGGACATAAAGATAAGGACGAGCAGGAACACGTCAGGAAGAGTAAAACACAGAGAGTCAGGTTACACATGTTCCTTTGTTTTCTCTGAAGTTGAAGCAAAGGCAATAATCCAACTTCGGACATTCTCGAGAGATGTAAATCAAACGGCGGGAAACTATTTCTCTCCACAGAGATGAAAGCAACGTGCACGCGCTTCTCAAACAACCGTTTAACGAAAAATCTCACATCTTTTTCTTTGTTCTTTCCCTCTGGACACCCCCTTGGACTTTTAACTCCTCAGTCGTAATCAAACGATCCCAGAGGCGTTTATTTTGATCCCGTCACTTTGTGCGTTTGTATCGTCACTTCTTTTTTTAAGTCCAGAATACAAAAACGAGTTTCTTTAAAAGTAGTTTCTCCCAATCCTTCGACCGAATCCTGTCCAAAAAGTCCTGAAGTATTAAAATTCCTGATATTTTTTCCCCGATAAGTCGCCTTAGATACACAAACCTGTAATCGTGTGCGTTCTTGTGTAACGCTCGAGGCTCGGCACCTCTGTCCCGCTGCGCGCGCTGTAATGACTCTCTCCCGCCGCGCGCTGGATCCACTCTGAGCGCTACTCACTGGACTGTACCATCACGAGTAAACAGGGACCACACACGGTCCTGCAAGATCCAGCAGACTTGTGAAGTTTTTACAAATGGTACATTCTTTTACGGGGATGTGCAGGTAAATAAACCAATACGTTCACATTATTGATATAAAACATTATGAACATGACACAACCAATAAAAATCACCAAAAATATTGACAATAAAACGTATAACACTGTCATACTTTTTTTTTAGCGCACATAATTTACACTTCCAACTTGCACATAACATAGCTGTGAATACAAAATTGTCAATTTTTTTTTATTATTTAGTATTATTATCTGTGTCTTTGCACTATGTAGCTTCTGTCACTTAAACAAATTATCGGCATGTGTAAACATACTATCTATCTATCTATCTATCTAATATAAATATGTAATATGAGTCATGTGACTCATTTGTTAGGTATGCCCCTTAACCCCCGCCCCCACTGTGCTGACGCAAGAAAGGGGACTCCCTTGCCAACTCGCCATGACACTAGCAGCCAACCAGCACACAGTATAGTCCCTCAATGAGATATGCACATAATCATAAATAACTGGAATGTTTGCAATAAAATAAGACATGTTTGTATCACAAGCGCAAACTGTGAAGTCATTCACACGCCGGTCCGACCAATGACGAATATCGATACAGGGCTGCAAGTTGAACAGCCCAATGAAATGTAAGGATACATGTCTGACGGGCCAATCAGAATTCGTTTTACTCGTGTGTCTACACCTCTCGCTCTTACTTAATCGACTAACTCCACTGCAATATATTTGCTGCAAAACATCAAGGTTTTCTGTTAAGATGTTTCTGCGGATATTTCTCATTGGGGACAACACAAACATGTCCTTTTCTTTCATCTAGCGTCAGGTGAGCGAGCCATACTAGCGCTTTGACTTTTCTAGAAGTGTGTTTTAGTACATAGTTCAGCCCAATATGGTTGATAAATATGCTGATGATGTGTCAGTCACTCAAAACAGACTTCATGATAGATCTCACCCTGTATTGTGTGATATGCGCGATTGGATCGTGTTTTAGTCGTTGTTTCAACAAAATATTAACGTTACAGCGTGAACACAGATTGTCACGTCCCTGACTGACGTTACATTTAACGAGAGAGAGGTGTGCGCTCTCCAGATGTTTGGTACTGACTCGTTTGCGCAGTAATTTTAAACTCATTTATGAGCACAAAATGATCGGTAATATCCAAAAACCGATGAAGTAAGACTGAAGACTGAAGCCATAATTAGCTGATGGAGGTATTTGAAAGGGGTGCAGCTCTTCATAATATTTCTTCAAGTATGCAACTTTTTATCATTTTTGTTGTTCACTAGGTTACCAAGTTCGAAGGCAACTCATTATTCCCATAGACTGGATAAATGTTCATTATTCCATAAACTTTTATTTCTTTCAGTACTTACTGACTGTTAAAGACACCATTACTGATTTTCTAATGCTGTTGTTGTGTATATTTAATGTTTTGCCTTAGACCCAATCTTAAAGCATGACCTTTCATTTGATATTTATTGCATATTAAAATATGATCCACTGTTAGATAAATAATCTTACTATTTTTTTTATTTTTAGTTATTTTTTAAGCTTGGCTGAATTTCAACACACACAAACAAAAACAGAAAACCCAGTCTATGTTATGATACAATTTTACATAAAATAGCCTAGAACTAATTTGAGTGCTTTTATGTGGTTTTAAGTACATTTTGGTGAAAGAAAAGGCTTTAAGGGTTTGTGTAATCATGAATAAAGCCACAACGTTGTACGATCTGGTGAATTTTGCAGTTTAACTGCCACTTGCTGGTATTGTTGTGTACTGAAGTTGATATTAATCTGAAAGCTGTTCTTTCTTTTCAGGGACCTTTTGCAATTATGGAGGCTTAAATGGTGAAGCGTTTTGGGGGGAAGGAGTCTTTCCCCTCAGAGTTGATGGACTCTTGAATGGACAGTACTGGATTTGCCTTTTGTAAAATACGATAGAGTACAAGTTAACTTATTTTTGTGAGAAAACTGGAATATATTTGTATGTTTTGTACAGAGAATTTTGTATTTTCTTTGATGCTCATGAAGGTTTTGTGGAGTGTATTGGTGACATGTTGGAGTGAGATGAGCTAGATCTTCACTCTCGGGGCCGCTAGGGTGCTGTGGAAACTCAACACATGCACAATTCTAGCGCCCTAAATTCACTGAAACCTAAATCTTTTCTGTCTTTTTTTCATTTTTTTTTTTTTTAGTATTCATTGCCGTTATTTAAGAAATTAATTTCTGTGGTAGTCTGAAAAGTTAAAGCGTAAGCGGTAAACGGGTTTTTTGGGGGGTTGTAGGTTAGCGGGTTGAAAGCTAAAATGAGTCTGGGCAGCCCAGACTGCACACCCAGGTGCCGCTCTGTGAGGCACGCAGAGGAAGTGATCGCCGCTCTGACCAGCGGCTCGGAGGGCTGTCTGCGGGGCTATCTGTCTGTCCACTGTCACAATGCAGCTACCCTGCGGGACGAGTATGGGCGCACTGCTCTGCACCTCGCGGCCTCTCTGGGCAAGCGTGACCTGCTTCAGTGGCTCCTGGACAGCAGACACGCTGACATGCTGGTGAAGGACAAGGAGTCTGGATGGACCGCACTGCATCGCAGCGCCTTCTATGGGCAAATCCACTGCCTGATGGGGCTCATTAAGGTGAGCACGGCTCCATTAAAGGGGCTGCATATGTTTTTAACTCGACTAAAGCATAATATTTTTGCAGATACTTAAATCTGCAGTCATAACTTGTTTTTTTGTCTTCAGAATATAGAACATTTATATAATAAGAAAGTGCACCATGCATCGAAAAACATGTTTTTTCCGGAATCACTGTTACACCTATATTAAGTGTTTCTATTTAGACTATGTTAGGTTTGGGTAGGTACTGCACGGAGTAGCACAATTTGGAGTAATTAAGATTTCTTAATGTTTTTGAAAGTAATCTCTATTACAAAAATACATTATTATTGTGAAACAACATTAATTATAATTAAAGTGTTTTTTATGTAAATATATTAAAAAATGTAATTCATTCCTGTGCCAGAAAGATGTTTTATTTATTTTTAGCCTCTTTACTCCAGTCTTCAGTGTCATGTGATCCTTCAGAAATCACTCTTATATACTGATTTGTAACTCAACAAACATTTATGGTTATTATAAATGTTTATTTTTGAGGAATCTGTTCCACAGTACCAAATGGTATGAAATAGAAATTATGAATTTATTTAGAAAAAGATGCATTCAAGTGATCAACATTGCAGGGTCTAAATATCACGTTATTGGGGTCGCTTCAACCTACGGACTGAAAAACAATGCCCGACGGTAGCAGTTTTAAGGTAGCCCAATTCCACAGGAAAATGGTCAGTTTTGGAATGGTCATATTAGACCACTTCTGTTAATTTGGCCAAGTGGGTATTATACTCAAGGGCCTGTAATCTCAAAATAAGCAAGTGATTAGCCTGGGTGATGCATGAGTCACCAGAACAGCTTTAACCCTTTCCTCCCCGTTCCAGTGGTTTATTGATTTGTGTGTTTGTCTTTCATGGCACTGTTTATATGTTTGTGTTCCAGCATGGTGGAGCGCTGTCCATCCAGGACAAGGAGGGTCTTTCTGCCCTAGACCTCATCATGAAGGACCGCCCAGGTCACGTTGTGTTCAGAAACACTGGTAATCAACATGGATTCATTTTCTTATTAATATTAATGATTGTGCCAGTGCTAAAGACGTTTTTATGAAAATCCTTAAAGTCAGTGTGTAATCAAAATTAGCTGTATTTATCGTGTTAGCGCACATTGCTATTTTTGTGGTGAACAATTCATCCGGGCAAGTCAAACCAGGAAAAAAAAAAATCTTTAATCTTTAATTAAAATCTGAAAATGCTCCTCCACTCTGAACTGCTGACATCTGTTTGATGCCTTGGCCATGAGTGTGACATCATTAGCCATGCCCCACCCACCTTTACTACATCCAATCAATTTGCAGGAGAAAAAACAAGCCACACCCTCTTATTTTCCTCGTGACGAGTAAAATCTCAGTTCACACAGACTATAAATCAGTTGTTTGCCTTTAGTGAAATATTCTGTCCTCATTCATCCATACTCGTATCATTCTGTTCCTGCATGTCTTTTTTAAAGTGACTTTTCATTTTTTCCCTTCTGCTGTAGCACCCTTATGCTCCAAGATTGAATGCGTGTACATGTAAATAATAATAAGTTTAATAACAGTCTGATTCAAATGAGGGGTTTTAATGACATGATGGTGATTTAAATGAAAGAGTGTTTGTTGGCTTAAACCTTAAATCAATTAAACGAAATGGTCCCTTATCAATCCACATGTTTACTCTGGCATCAGCGTTTGTGGATCCAACCACACTGTCCGATTCCAAAACAGCAAACGGCGCTTGTATATACTCGCACTGAGCTGTTAGACACCATGCTGAGTTTAATTTGGGTCGAATGATTGATTGAATTCTAGAGACTTGGATCTGTAAACGGTATGCGTTACCTTGCAACAAACACAAGCACGTAACTCACTTTGTTGATCTGATCTCATCATAGACCCCACTGAAGTGTATACTTGGGGAAGCAACACTAATTTTAGTCTGGGACATGGAAACCAGCAGAACAGACACCATCCTGAGATCGTGGACCTGTTTTCAAGATCTCGGATCTATGTGAAGCAGGTAAATTACTAAAGTTTTTTTATTTATTTATTTTTACAATAGAATGAATATATATATTTATTTATTTACAATAACTTCTATCGTAAAAAAAAATAAATATATATATATATATATATATATTCAGAACCAAGCTGAAAAACTTATCCATTTCTAAATTATTATTATATATATATAATGGATAAGTTTTTCAGCTTGGTTCTCATAACCATACCTGGGTATTTAGTTACATATTATTATTATTATTATTATTATTATTATTATAATGTAATATAAATATTAAAAACTTATAATATTATTGTACTTTTAATTAATGATAAAAAAATTAATTACCGAACAAAATAATAATGATAATTGAAAAAAGTGTGATAATATATCCTAGTATTCATTAAAAATACACTAATGTTTTAGTAATTATATATTTTAAAATATAAAGTGTATGAATTTTAAAATTTTAAACTTAAAAAAGCAGAATTCAATATAAATGCAATTATTGTACAATCACTCTCAAACCTCCTTGCATCATTATACATTTATGTGTAGTATTTTCTGCTGATGAGGCACATAGTGTTATGAAATCCTCATCTGTAATGCATTTCCCCGAGGTTTGTGTGAGCAAGCAGGGCCTAAAACTCCCCGGGGTTACGTGTAAAAACAGAGGACCTGCGAGTGTTGCCTTGATAACGGGCTCCTCACAGGGAACCTCCTTCAAAACACAAATCTCCCAGGGTCCCTGCAAACCATCCGAGGAAACCTAGACCACTTTGTTACTCTGTAAATTGTTCTTGAAAATGCCCTCGAGTATGAAAACTAAGTTCTTGTTGATGAAGAGAAGCTCTTTGTGTTGGAACTCACGCAACTAAGTTGAGCTGCTTTGGCACACCTGACCCGGAGAGATGCCAACATCATGCTTTAACGCTGTATAAGTTTCCATTTTTCCGTGGTCATAGCGGAGACTCATTTGCATTTTGGATGGATAACCAGCATGTGCTCATATGTGGATGAGAAATGTGATCCAGTAGTGTTGCATGATCCCATTGTCAGCCTTTCACTTGGGATTTGGGCATTTTTGAAAGGAGAAGCCCCAAGTGTTTAAGGGGCGATCAAAATGAGTGCATGAAGCTGAAAATGTCAGCCGTTTAGGATGATGGAATATTTCTACAGACCTCTGAGAAGACGCTTCAGCAATGCATTGTTCAGTCGGTGTGTGTACTTACATTCGGCTAATTAATTTCAGAAGTGCAGGGCGGTCCTTTAATTTTACACTGCTCACTGTGATGCCGGATCCTGTTTCCTGACCCTTTCATCGGCTCTTCAATGCCCCCTTACATGGAAAGAGAGCGCATTGTGACCCGCCACGCTGTTCTGCAGGTGCTTTCGGTTAAATATTAAAATATTCATTCAAGGATAACAGCAGCAGATTAAATAAGCGATGCGAATGCACGCGTACTGCAGCCAGTGAGAGTTTGGACGCTTTACAGAACATCTCTTGCTTCTGTTTCAGCCTTGAGGAGTGTGTTAAATTAGTGATGATGTTGACCTTGCCACCCCTGCTCCTGCTGTAGTCAACTCCGAGCCAATCCAGACCTGGCGTGCTTTTCAGAGAAAGGGCAAAGCTGTCATGGGTAAAAGTCAAGCCCTCGTGATGAGCAGAACGCAGCTGGTCAGTTCTGTCCTGGAGTTATTCTGTCCAGGTCTCAGTTCTTAATCGACCGATAATCTCCAACGATATCGTATCTAAAGTGGCCTTACACTTAAAGATGTTTCCATGTAATTGCATTAGTCGTTTTTTCACTTTTTTGGGTCATTTTTTGTAATTAGGTTTTATTTTTTTGATTATGCAGCTTGCTTTGGTGTTTTTCCAGTGACTTTTTTTAACTGGCTTGATGCAAAGGTTGTATCTAAAACTACAGCAGCTGAATCCGTCATTGTCTTAGCCATGTGTTTGTGTGTATGAATTTACCTTCAAGAAATAGATCATTTTATTTAGCAGTGATGCAGTTCATCAAAAGGGACAGTAAAGACATTTATAATGTGTTTTTTTTTTTTTTTTTAAATAAACTGTTTATTAAAATTTTCTATTCAGGATATATCTTTAAAAAAATATATTGTGTTTTACCCCCAAAATAGGCAACACAACTTTTTACAACATTATTATTATTATTATTATTATTATTATTATTATTATTATTAATAATAATAATAATAATTTTTCTTGAGTAGCAAATTAACATATTAGAATGATTTCTGAAGGATCACGTGACAGTGAAGACTGGAGTAATGATGCTGACAAATTAGCTTTGATTCTAGAAATAAATTATATTTTACAGTATATTCACCTAATAAACCTTGTGATAGTATTTCACAACATTGCTGTTCATACTGTTAAAAATGACTCAAAGGCATATTAGTATGCAGGTTGTTATGCGAATATAGACGATCACTGAATGTTTCCTGCTGCTAAAAATGGACAAATGTAAAGAAAAGTAATGAATTTAAAATTTATTAAAACAACAAAAAAATAACAAAACAACCAAAACAACTACAAAAAAAATAATTCTATTATTAGTCCATTTTATTATTCTTAACTTTGTTTTATTGTTGAAAAGTGCATGCGTTTCATTATTTCAAACCAAACATGGTGGTTCTTTTATTGTGTTACTTAAGTGTGGCTTAAGTGTGCACATATTGGTAAGATGGTGCTCTGTCTTGAATTATGATGTCAACATAGTTTTTTCTGTGTCTTGTAAGGTGGTGCTGTGTAAGTTCCACTCGGTCTTCCTGTCCCAGAAGGGTCAGGTATACACATGTGGACACGGACAGGGCGGGCGACTCGGACATGGAGATGAACAGACATATCTGGTAAGACACTTTTTTTTTTTAGTTTTTTGGTATGTTGATGCACATATTTTCACATCTGCTGTCATTCTAAGACTTGGTGTTCACATTCGTATCAAAGCTTCCCCGGATGGTGGAGGGGCTTTTGTCCCATCACTGCTCTCAGATCGCAGGAGCCCGAGATCACACTGTTGTTCTGACAGAGGAGGGGTACGTCTACACCTTTGGGCTCAACACCCACCATCAGCTGGGCCTGGTACCACCTCCTGCTTCCAGCCATGTTCCCAAACAGGTCAGACAGCCTGGATATCACATCACTAGTGATGCCTCAAAACATGATTCATTGGGAATTAAGTGTCTAGGTTCAGGTTATTCCATGAATGGCATCATTTTATGCCATTCTGTTGACTACAGGTCACGTCTAAGTTCCTGAAAGGAAGGTCTGTGATGGGTGTCGCAGCTGGCAGGTTCCACACTGTTCTCTGGACACGAGATGCGGTGTATACCATAGGATTAAATGGTGGCCAGCTTGGTAAGCTCCCCAAGCACCCAGATCTGTTTATCATCACAGACAAACAAACAGATTGTTTACCTGATGGAAAGTGTCTGGCAAATCCTCTTCATGCAATTTCATTAGAGCATCTGCTTCATTTGCCTCTTCCCATATGAAAACCTGTAGTCCAACCATTGTGGTACATTCAGGTTACCTGCTGGAGCCCAATGGAGAGAAGTGCGTGACTGTTCCTCGACAGGTGTCCGCTCTACACCACAAGGATGTGACCATGACTATGGCTGCAGCCAGCAATGGAGCCACTGTCTGTGTGACCGAAAAGGGAGATGTGTACCTGCTGGCAGATTATCAGTGCAAGAAACTGGCATCCAAGTGAGTGGAGTTGGGAGGGAGAATAGGGTTTCCTGTTGTCTTAGTAATCCAGATTTGGTTAGTCTAACCAGAAGGCTTTCTCATCCATCTCAACCGTCTTAAATATTATTTTAGTCCTTCTGAAATGAGTCTGTCAGTCTGCCATCAAAATGAGTATGTAGAATCACCTCCCAGAAGTGTCTCACATGATTGAGTTCCCAAGCATTAGACGTCCAAATGCCAAATAACATGACAGCGTTTATTGCATTCAGTTTGCATGCTCTGAGGCACAATTAATTTGTGCAGGAAACAACAGTCACAGATTTCCCGTCTGTAGCAACTCTTATTACTGGTATTTTGTGCCTGTTCCTGTTCTCTTGAACACATGAGATGAATTTGCAAATGTTTAATGCAGTATTTCAATTCACAGGAAACTTGGCCATCTGTAACACTGTTCTTGTGTTAACTTCCAGACAGCTGAACCTGAAGAAAGTTGTAGTGAGCGGTGGTAATTTGGACCACCGGATCGATCCTCAGCTTCTGCATGATGGTGGAGGAGAGAAGCTGGTGATTCTGGCTCTAGATGAAGCTGGAAGGGTGAGTGATGTATGACACTGAACTTCAGTCTCTTGTGTACACTTACACAAGGTATTTTTGGGTAATATTTTTGTATAAGTAAACTTAATCCTAAAGCGGTCTGTTCCAAAAGTCAGCTGATCTGTCCTAATGCACCTGTTTCTCCCTGAAAATGCTCATGAAGGAGTTGTCACAATCCCGGTTTTAATATCTGGTCTTTTGCTGAAAGAATGAATCTATCACTCGACATTCATATGAAGATGCTGTCTGAATATTCACATCACTGCTCAAGTGCACAAACCATCAGTCTCAAATTGATATTGATATTGCTACTGCTAGCTTTCCTCTGTAGCTGTAAAAGCTTGTTTCTAGAATAATTTTATAAGTGCTTGCATTAATCACAATTTAGCAAATTGAAATGACTTGACATGCATCGAGTACAATCCGTCATCGTTAAAAACCTTTATCTGAACATAAGTATGAGATGTTTGTGGTCCACATAACCGTGAAAACTAATGCTGTTGTTTTCTAATATTATCACCTTAAGTACAAGAACAACAAAGGGGCTGAGACCGAGCCTTGTGGCACACCATATTCTGCTATATTTAGGTCAGGCAGATTTTCATCTACCAAAATTCATTGGTAGTGATTTGACAGGTAGGATTCTCAACCAAGCTAGGGACTTGTGACTATCCACAGTAGAGTCAGACTGTATTTTGAGAAGTATTAGATGTACCCGGATGCTGCCCCAACAATCATAAAATAACGTTAGAAAATTGCAGCATTTTTCTTGCCTGAAAGCAAGGCTCGCTGAATTCATACGTACTGTGTAGGTTTTAGTCTGTTGTAGAAAAGCAGAGGCTGACAACGAACGAGAATGGGCAGATATATTTATGTGCTGTCATGGGAGTTATGGTGAGTTTAGTACATGGATATGCATCATAGAGCAGCACTGAAATTACCTGTTAAATTAATTTCCTGAAATACCTACTCATTCAATAACATGCACTTATTGCACGGAAGGAGCAGGAATCTAAAATGCATGTAGGCTCCAAAGTTTAGTTGAAAGCTCATGCCTTTTGGCTGTGAATGCTGACTGTAAGAATGAAAACTGAAAGTAAAGAGCTTGTGTGATTTTAAAAGATATGTTTGTAGCAAATGTTTGCTCGACTGTAAGAAATGAAGCCCTACTATGACGTAAACGACCAACAATATCAAGGGATGCAAATACTTATTTATTTACTTATTAATTTTTTGTCAAATTCTGCCGTTTTGAATCAATAGTAGGTCTGTCATTACATTTTTCATGTGGTCTAATTTCTAATTATGACAACAAGGGCATTTTTCTGTTTTACGTTTCAACTGAAATTGAATGATCATATTTTCCTGAACCAGAAAGTTTTGGTTAATATTTTAAGATAAAAATGCTATTTGCAGCTCATTTTGATTACAAATCAATTCTTATTCTTGTTCATTTTTCCTTTTAAATATTCCCCTAAATCAGTTAATATCCTTTATTTAGTTTCTTTAGATAAATACCATTAGACCTACCATAACCATTTTTTTTTTTAATGAACATATAATATAGTTGTTTTGTTTTTATCTTTATTTTTTTATTGAATTTTAAGTGCAATACACAAAAAAACAAAAACATAAAATATAGCAATATCTAGAGTATAAATATGTTCTAGACTATTGGATGATATTATGAGTAAAAAATGCCCGCCCAGTATATCTACCAGGCCACCCTCCTATAGCCGTCAGGAAGCGGTCATGCTTGTAGATCAGTGCGTGCCTGATAAAAGCCTATCAGCTGGCTTCAGTCAGTGGAAGGAGGTCCAAGTTGAATTTAGTCATTTTCACAGCATAATACCAGTGTGTTTTCATATCTATGTATTTGTATGTATGTGTTTTATATTTAAAAAGCTTCTTTTGCTGGTATTGATGGTATTTAATTTGCAGGCACATATGCCTAAACGTCTGGTAATCTGCCAGTTATTTGCTTTTATATCTTTACAGCTTGTCACTCCATCTGTTTATTAAACGCCTGCTTTAGCAAACACCATCATTTTTGCTATTGCTCATAAGGGATTTAAACAGACCCTGGTCCCTCTGATCACGTGGCTTGTTTGTTTGATAAGAGCTGCATTACTGCGTTTCTCAGAAGTCTGACTTCTGTGATGTGGAAAACACGGATGTAATTGTGGAATCCAGTCATAAAAATGGAAATTACAGTATAATGTAATTATTTTTGGCATGTGTTGGATTATTAAATCAAACTATATATATATATATATTTAATATTATATTATATCTTGATGTAATTACCACCATTTTTTTATTGTAAATTTGTATACAATTCTAAATAAACATTAAATTGTGAAAAATATTATTATTAAATGGGTACGGTATAAATGATTAATTTCTGACATTGTGTTTTTTTTTTTTTTTTTTTATAAATTAACCCAGAAATATAAAAATAAAGCAAGATATTATATTTCATACAGCCTCCAAAAGTTTTATTAAACTTTTAGTTAGTAGTTGTTTTTATTTTTTATTTAGAGACAATATTATTTACAGACATTTAATTTAACCATTATAGTGAAAATCAGAAAGAAATTACAATAAAAATTAATATAGCCTTTTGGCTGTGTGTTTTGACTTGAGTCTGTAGAACTTACAACCACTCAGAACACATTAGCAACCATTTAGCTGGTATTGTAGTCTTTATATTCATATTCCTGCTTTCTCCTGTCTTTCTGTGATGTGTCAGGTGTTTTGCTGGTGCTCCACGGGCACGTCAGTAAAGCAGTGTCGCTGGGCGTACGGCCGGCAGGTCTTCATGTCAGACATCGCCCTGAGTAAGAACAGCATGATGTTTGTTACTCAGGATGGAGAGGGCTTCAGTGGACAGTGGCTGGGCCAGTACAAGAAAGCTGTAGACAAAAAAGGTACCCAGACCAGCAGTTTAACACTAAAAATGTTATAAATAAAGCAGGATTTCCAACTAGATACACATGAATGCTCTGTGTCAGATGGCCTGGAGGTGTCCGGTCACCCAGACGGAGGCGGTGTTTACGAGCGAATCCGTCTGGAGAAGCTTCCTTACGTCCACAGAGCCGTCAGCATCACCATGGACTCTAAGGGCCGAAACTTTGGAGTGCTTCAAGCCGATCCCAAAACCAGGTGCAGATAATGAGGATGACTAAGGGCACAGATGTGTGTGACTAAAAGACTTTTAATTTGTTTTGAATGCTGGAATCTAACATTTCCAGCTTTCTGTGTCACTGAATAGCTCCACTTCTTTCTGATTCAAGCTGTTTATAATATAAAGATAAACAAAAACGTCTTCTAATCAAACAATTTTTGTGAATTGCCTTTAACTACTTCTCTCCAACAAAATAACAAAATGGACTTTTTTTTAAATGCGTAAACAAAGTGGAAGCATTTTCTCCTCCCACCTAAAGATGATAAACTAGTTTGGTTTGTTTTGTTCTCTCAACTATGTATGTTTATGTTTTATTAAATATATGAAGTGCTCAAAAACTAAGATTGCAAGCTCACTACTGTTACTCAGTCAGCTACAGGGCAGCAATAGGAGCTAGGGCAGCACTGCTACTTTACAACTGAGACATAATTACTGATTATCATGACTTTAGTCTTTGAAACTTTGAAACCGGTGTCCTGCAGAGTTTAGCTCCAACCTGCCTTAACACACCTGCCTGGAAGCTTCAAGTATACCTATTAAGAGCTTGATAAGCTGCTTCAGGTGTGTTTGATTAGGGTTGGAGCTAAACTCTGCAGGACACCGGCCCTCCAGGACCGAAGCTGGTGACCCTTGTTGTAGCACTTCAGAGAGAAAGGAAATTTGAAATCCCACCATTGAATGCGGATCATTATATTCCTGTATTTAGTTCTGAACTGGTTCCCAGTCTTAATGGTGTGGTATTATATCTTCAGCCTGCTTGTGCCTAGCTCTTTCCTCTCTCTGTTTTTCAGCTTGTATGAAGTTCCCAGTGCTTCTGCGTCCACGTTTTCCCAGCACTTCCAGCGCCTCCTGACCGAAGCCGATGAGACAGACAGCATTCATGATGTGACCCTGCAGGCTGGAGATCGCACCTTCGCAGCGCACAAATACATGCTGTCCATGCGGTCGGACTTCTTCCGTAAGCTGCTCCTGCCGGAGGGCTGCAAGGAGGGTGTGGAAGATGGAGAGGTGAAGAGAGGAGAAGACGCAGTGGGCTGTGATCTGCTGGTGCTGGAGAAGGTTCCTCCTGAGATGCTGGAGCAAGCGCTTCACTTCATCTACACAGACTCCTGTGAGATGCTGGTTCACGGGACCCGGCCCATCATCCCTCGCTCTGATCCTGGACCGCAGCAGCAGCTGATTCACAGTCTGCAGGCTCTGGGGCTGGAGAACCGCTCCGCTCTGGATGTGTACCGCTCTCTTCCTGCTCGGACTCAGGATGCAGACAAGCCCAAGGCCAAAAACACCAAATCCGGGAAAAAAGGCAAGAGTGGTAATGTTGGTGAATCTGGACATAACCCTGTGAAGATGCTGCAGGGCGTCGCCAAAAAACTGGGCTTGGGGAGTCTCTCGGCACGGTGAGATGCTTTCAGGAAGTTCACTTGTAAGGTTAAAGAAGTAGTTTCCTCCTCCTCAGGCCATCCAAGTTTTTAAAGAGTTTGTAGGAAATAACAGATTTGAAGAAATATTCAGTAGCATCTCAGCAATTGATGCCCTGCAGTGAATGGGTGCCGTCAGAATGAGAGTCCAAACAGCACTTTTTTTCTTTTTCTTTTTTCGAACTAAGAAAGAAATCTGCACAGATTACACAGCGTTTACAAGCCTAAAGCGCTCTAAACAAATATGTGGGTTGATTTTGATGTGGGAATTTTGCACTAAATGAAGCGTTGCGGATTATGGACTTGTATTTTAGTGAGTCCTAATCATGGATTTGTTTTACAAAAATGCAGCTTTTGTCTTCAAGACATTAGCTGATTGACTGGACTGCTGTGGATTGTTGTGATGTTTTTATCCGCTGTTTAGACTGACGGCACCCATTCACTGCAGTGCATTCATTGGTGAGCAGGTAATGGAATGCTACATTTCTCCAAATATGATGAAGAAACAAACTCATGTACATTTTTGATGGCCTGAGGTGTTTTCCTGCTGCTGTACTTTCAGTATGTTTGCATGTAAATGAGGGGTTATTATTGGCTGTTTCTGAATGAGTATTTTATGAATGTTTAGGCTTGATGGGGTGAAGTTTGAAAACGGGAAGATCAGTGTGGTGCAGAAGAAGACTGGTAACAAGCTGCGATTCAACCAGAAAAAATGGTGTGTTTTGTTGAAGCATCAAACGCTCTTTCATGGGCTGTGAATGATGATCTCATTGTGTGTCCTCAGCTCGTACCTCTGTGACGTGACCCTGCGCTCAGAGGATGGCAAAGAGTTTCCCTGTCACAAATGCATCTTGTGTGCTCGGCTGGGTGAGATCGGCTTGTTTATTTCACGCTGCAGTAGACTTTATTTAGACCGATTCAATCAAATGGTGCAGACAGATTTTCAATGCTCCAACATTCACAGACATGAGCATTTTCATGAAATGAACTGAACATCGATGGGAATGGGAAAACAAAAGTTGAAATTTTCATTTAGTTTATTGAAACAGAAATAACCAATTTTTTTTAGATGAAGTCTAGATCATTTACATTTTCAATTTACCTTCAGTTTTTTCTACGAATTAATGAATTTATAGAATTGTAAGAAAAACGCAAGCTACAATCTTTTGTTGTTTTTAACTATGTACTCGTACAGAAACTTTGGATTTTAAAGTTTTATCTGGGTGTTTTACACTTCTAAATATAACATTCCCCAAGCAAGTAATAGCCATGCATTGCAATAACATCATGGGTGCTTTCAGTGAAAAACAGGTCTGTTTGGTTCACTAACACTATAGACATGTCCAAGAACATTTAGGAAGAAAGAAAATAGAAACGGTATTATATAATAACAAAACAAAGTAGAAAAGTCACAACTCTTCAGATAGTTTGTTCACATACAGCTACAGGACACACTGCATGAACGATCATCTTTGAAAAGCTTTACTAGGGGCACTTTAAGTTTAAAAGCTATAATAGGATTATCAGTGATACTAAAATAAAACTGCTCAGTAAGTTTTTTTTTTTTTTAGTTTGTTTTTTTTTCCAAAATATTTTTATTCAGCACGGGTGCAGAAATTAAAATGTTTAAACAGATTTCTATTTCTAATAAATGCTATTTAGCACAATGATCAGTAATGTTGCTTTCAAACAGCTTTAACCTTATAAAAGCAAAAAGGGTTTTGTTTTTTGGGCAGGTTTTTCAGATGCTGATAGTTGAAAGTGACTAGAAAATGTCAAATTTACCACTTTTCTTGCTCAAAATCCTTACTTTTTACAATCCTTAAGTCCCTTTTCATCTTTTATTTAACAGCTTGGACATTTCTCAAGTGTGCTTCACATAAACAAAGTGTAGATTATGTTTTCTTTTTTTGTTTTCTACAGAATATTTCAACAGTATGCTGGGCAGCTCCTGGATTGAGGTAAAACTGACATGAAGAGGCAGCAGTGTTTCTCCCTGAACCAGAGCTGTTGTGTTTATGTGAATGTCTTCTGCCCTCTTCAGGCCACCAGCTGCACTGCGCTGGAAATGGCCACCACCTCCGAGGTCCTGCAGGCCATCCTGGAGTACATCTACACCGACGAGTCTCCCACTGTCAGAGGTAGCACCCCAGACATTGTGCTCTGCTGTTATTAACCGGCTTTAACTGCCTGTGATCCACGTCCGTCTTTGTCTCTCAGAGTCTGTGAGTGTGGAGTTCATGTGTAACGTGCTGGTGGTGGCAGATCAGCTGCTGATCACCAGGATGAAGGAGATCTGTGAAATCGCCATCACTGAGAATCGTAAGTCTACAGAAAACACACTATCATTCAAAGAAGTGTGATTTAGTACGATATTTAAAATATGTTTGGAAAAGTATATTCTGCTCACTAAGGCTGCATTTATTTTTTAAATCAAAAAACAGTAAAAACAATATTGTGAAACATTTTTGTAATTTACTGCTCTAATCAAAGCTCATTGTTCCATTCTTCTTAATGTCTTTGCTAACTTTTCAGTCAATTCAGTGCATGCCCGATGAATAAAAGTATCTCAAGTAATTCCCTCTAATAAATACCAGTTTTTGAGTGTTAAAAATGTGACATAAACACAAAAATTGTAATGCACAATATCTTGTTAAATGTATATGAGAACCGAACACACATTAGGCAGTGTATAATCGTAATTTCACACCTAAACCAGCTTACAGAGCTAAAAACATAAGCTAGCAAATAGAAAAATATTTGCTGTTTAGAAGCTAATGCAAAAAAAAAAAAAGAGTACAGAAATGAAATGTTTCGCTCTGTTCATGACAAAAAGACCGTCACTTATTATTTTGAATAGTAACTATGACAGTTAAACCTTTTCTTTCACTTGATTGGACGCATTGCATATGAGACGCTGTACAGAGTCTAAATGTTGCAGTGATTTTGTGGGGGTGTTTTGTGCAGTGACGCTGAAGAA
>JAUCMT010000032.1:2762095-2779657 GCA_032357475.1 Enteromius thamalakanensis
AAAATTGATCCGATCCGTGACTCAAAATCCGTGATATGATCCGAACCGTGAGGTTTGTGATCCGTTGCACCACTAATTATTATTTTGAATAGTAACTATGACAGTTAAACCTTTTCTTTCACTTGATTAGACGCATTGCATATGAGACGCTGTGCAGAGTCTAAATGTTGCAGTGATTTTGTGGGGGTGTTTTGTGCAGTGACGCTGAAGAACGCAGCAGAGCTGCTGGAGTTTTCCACCGTGTACAACGCTGATCAGCTCAAACTGTCCTGTCTGCAGTTCATCGTCCTCAACATAGCAGCACTGATTGAGTCCAGGTCAGATCAGCATATTAAACCCTGTTACATCTCACATCTTACACCTGATAGCTTTCAAGAGTCTCCTCAGGCTTAACCTTCAATTTGCTTGTCTTCAGCTCTCTCTTGTTTTATAAATAAGGGATACGAGCCTGAACTTTTACGTAGTTTGGGTAATAGAAGTGTATTCTGCTCACAAAGTATTGAATGAATTACAGTGAAATGTCATGCCTAGGAACAGATGCACTAGTTAAAATATATAGTTTTTAAAAGAAGTGTTTGAAACATGTGACCCTGGACCACGAAACCAGTCAACTGCAAAAAACTTGTGCATCTTCTAAAGGCTGAATGAAGACGTATGTATGGTTTGTTAGGATAGGACAATATTGGGCAATAAAAGTCTTAGTTTTTTCCTACTTAAAGCTAACAGATGTTGCTGGTGTGTCTGTGTCTGTCAGAGCGCTGGAGATCCTGAGCGATGATGTTCTCCTGGAAGTAACGGCTGCGTACAGGAAGATGGTAAGTCTAAATCATCTTGCTCTCGACTGCTTCATTGAAGCTGTGCTCGGAGATCCTGACATCAGACTCCTCTGACAGATCCCAGCCATGCAGAAACGTCTCATCACGCCGTACGCCGACGCTCCAGATCTCAGCGCGTATGAGGAGCGCGAGTGGGACTCGGCTGTGGATTGTAAAAGCGGCTCTGAAGCCGATCACTCCAGGTGTGAGATCTGCCTGTTCAAACACTGATATATGGAACTGTCCAGCTGTATTTAGAGTCTGTGTTCACTTCTAGCGAGAGCCTGCTGAAGAAGGCCAAGATGAGGTCTAAGAGGAAGCCCCGGCGACGCTCGGACAGCTCAGGTGGATATAATCTGTCCGATGTCATCCAGAGCTCTCCTACTGATGTCATCAGGAGCCCGCCCACCACAGGTCAGCTCCTGCTCATTAAAAACGCTTCTTAACTAGAGTACAGGATTATCAGATTCCTCTGTGAGCTCTGTTGAGCTGGACCAGTGAGCAACCATCCCAAAATACCTTAGCAACCACTCATAAGACACCCTGACAACAGATACATAGCTAACATTGAAACTAATCATTTAAAAGTTAACTTAATTTCTTAAAATATATAATAACATATAATAAAATCAAACTTAATTGATAAGGTTTGGGTTATTGTAGTCACTACTTGACTCAAAAACTTCAATAACTAATATCTAAAACTAAAATTTAATAACTGTATCAAATTAATCCAAACCTGAATCCTAACCATTTTGTGTTTTTTGTTTTTTTTCTGAAATGCATATCAAAAGATAAATAACAGGACACAGATACATAATTTTGAATAAAATGTCTCTTTATCAACAGCCAAATAATGGTGGTTTAAATCAAGCTGAACATACTACACACCATAATATATGTTTTTGCAAAGAGAGCAATCTTTTATCTTTATCCTGACCTAAGCATTCACAAAGCCGCTGTCAGCAAGACTCATGCCGGTTTCACACTGCACACATAAGCAGCGTGTATTTTTTCAGCGCCCATGTTAACAGATGAGAGCTTTCACACAGCACGGGGCGGAGCAGTGCTGCGATGGTTTCAGCACCGAGTCTATTTTTGCTGCACCGCTTGCGCTGAATAAAGTGCGTTGTTCTTGATCTAAACTGGCACGGTTAACATGAAAAGTAACACATTTTAACATCAAATCGTGTAATTGATTGTTTTGTTTCACACTCACCATATGAAAAATAAAACGCACAAAAACGAGTTTTTGCCCAGATTTCAAAGGTCTGAATAAAATTAGAGGCATTTGTCAGCAATCAGCGCACGCTGCTCCTGCTCTGCATACGCACCGCTAACATCCCAATGGTTGTCGTTTTGCCCTCGATGTCCCACTTAATGTTACATAAAACAGACAGGGACAGTTCTTTACAAGCCTCCGCAAAATGACGCTCCTCAGTTTTTAGTATAGCCAGCGTAAAAGACTTCCGTTCCCACGTGTCACTGATGTGCCGTTACTCCGAGGTAATTGTTGTCCCACTTTCCAGATAATTCGTCACACTGCCCATGCTTGAAATGCGTTAAATAAATTGAGATAATTAACGACAAAAAATAATTAACGTCATTAAAGCGCTATTTTTGACAGCCCTACTTAATAATGAATCAAAATTAAGTAGACGCTTATAAAAAGAAATCAAAAAAATAAAATTAATGAACAAAATGAAAATACAACAAATACTAATTGCTTGAACTTTAAATAAAAATAATACATAAAAAAAATATTTTAAAAATATTTATAAATATATATAATGGTATATCGCATAGTACATTGAAACTGGGTTATGTATTACATATAATTATTTCTAATTAAATGTTTATTTATTATTTTATTAAAAACTACTACTGTTTCTTTGCAAAATGTAATTATTATTACTACTGTTTTAGTAATATACAGTTATTGAAAGTTTGTAATCACAAAAGCAGTGGCATTTCTGTTAAAAAATATAACAATTGCATTGAATTTTAGCAGAAAATGGCAGAGCAATGTTACATGAGGAGCTTTTGAACATTGTGTTGGGAAATGGGCCTTTAAAAAAAAAAAAAAAGATTAGATTAGAAACCACAGGACAAAATGAGGTTTTTACCCCACAGCACACTGAAAAATGTGTGATGATCAGGTAATTTCTATTATTGAAGCAGTTTTAGTTAAGGTGTTTTTAGTTTGGTCTGGCTGTGTTCCTCAGGTTTGGGTCATCCGGTGAAGGCCAGCTCAGTGGAGTCTCTGCAGGAGCTCATCACGTCTGACTCTGAGGGCAGTTATATGGGAGCGGGCAGCCCTCGAGACCTGCAGTCCCCCGTCTTCCACGACCGGCCTGACGCACAGGTGAAGCCATAATTCCTGCATAACATCAGCTCACAAACTACACAGACACACAGTTCATTCTGCAAGTTATTATATAACACTCCATTTAAAAGACTCTTTCCAGTTACACTTGCTACTCAAAACAACAGATATACAAAAATGGCAATTCCTTTTAGAGTAACTTCAGTATTTATATGTTAAGCAGTGCTGTAAAATGATTAATCACAATAGAAGTAATTTTTCATCCCTCCACCAGAGACTTCATATCCCTTTCAGTAAATGATGACAGAATGTTCACTGTTGCATGAACTCTTCATATAAGATTATTTGTTGTGTGTAGGATGAGAGACGTGGGCCGACAGGACTGAAGACTCCTCCTGGCACCCCTGTTTTGAAGAATGGCCCTGTGCTGACTCAGTCCTCCACCCCTGAACCCATCCCTACAGTCAGAGCCAGGTGCTTGAAGTGCTCCGTCACTGCTAACAGTGTGTGTTCATGGTTAGTATCTCTGTAATTCTGAATGTGTGTTCACTCTCTGCAGACCAGCTCCTGTTCTGGACCTCAGAGCCATCATGGAGATGGAGGCCAGCTCTCTGAACAGGAGTGCTACACCCAAGCCCAGCTCGTGAGTCTTCTGTCATGGTATACATCACCTAGATTAAACCGCTTTCTGTGCTCTGGTTTTCACCCCATTCTCTGTTTTCAACAACCGATGGAGCAGCAGCAGCAACACTAAGGTCTCGCTCGTCCCTGGTAAGATGTCTCAGAAGCAAAGGAAGATGATGGCTCTGGCCTCCAGAGAGGGCAGCACAGAGAGCATGACTGCTAAATCACCTCCGTCTCTTACTCCAGTTAAACCTGTGAAGACCTGGTGAGACCATTACTCCATTGTGTCTCTTAAATGAACATTGGACATATTGTAGCGCAATTTATTGCAATCTTTTAAATTGGCCAAATTTTAGCGATTTGGCTTCGTTTTTCTTTTGACATGCTGCCTGAAATGAGGTGTTTTTTCCATTTATTTGTCAAAGTTTGATGATGTCTGTTTTGTTAGTTTATTTATTTATTTATTTTCTTTTTTTCTCAAGTTAAATTTCTTATTTTAATACCTGAAGTTAGATGAAATGCTTCCTTGGCAACTAGCTAAAATAGAGCATGTTT
The DNA here is from genome assembly GCA_032357475.1 of Enteromius thamalakanensis. Lineage (NCBI taxonomy): Eukaryota > Metazoa > Chordata > Actinopteri > Cypriniformes > Cyprinidae > Enteromius > Enteromius thamalakanensis. The sequence goes on from JAUCMT010000032.1 coordinate 2,766,416, forward strand.
AAGTTTTTCTTTTTATTCAGTTACAGTTTTTATTATTGCAAATAATGATTGCTCTATTGTTTTAGCTAACTACAATCATGTTGAGTAAAGAACGTTGAAGCTCATAAGCTTAAGTTAAGTTACAGTTAAAAAAGCGCAATACAGCTCGTTAACATTTAGTTTTTACATTTGTTATCATAAACAAACAATTCTTATTTGATAAATTTTAAAATTTTGGTTAATATTCATTTCTATGTGTACAGAATTGGTCCATGTTTTTATTGTAGTATTTAGATCCTGACTAAAAAGTGGAGTTGCGCTTTAACTGTTACTATTTTCAACTTTTAACCAATGAAAAGTAAGACGCCTTCAAACAATTAACTCATTTCCCTTATTTAAACTCACCATATTGTTAAGTTATGCATTTGTTTCCATCTTTTATTTAGTGTCCTAGTGTAAGTATATGGGGGATTTTGGCAGAGCCATTAACCTTGGCTCATTTGGGTCACAGTGATTGGTTAATGATATTTGCATCTAAACTTTGTCATCAGGTCAACGGCCATTCAGTCTCCGCCCTCTTCCTGTTCCTTCCGGGATCTTCTAGTGGAGGAGGAGCAGCGTGGGAAACCCTCTCCAGTGTCCCCAGTGACAGCCAGGAGTCCGGTGGTGGCCCCGGGGCCGCCCATGTGTGCCAAAAGAGTGACCTTTAAATGTGCCGAGAGTAGCGACCCGGAGAAACCAGCAGGGTGAGGATCCGCTCATTCAGTGAATGATATATCAATTCACTAAACACTTGGGGCCAGTTTCAGGTGTAAGTCCTACGTTGGACTATGTTACGTCCAGCTTTTTCCGCTCAATGTTTACACCAGTTGCACCATCAAAAACTACGACCAGGCGCAGCTACACCCGCCGCAGACGATGCGCGTCCTCACTGACAGGTTCTCTCCCAGTTATAGATACTGATAGATTATAGATAGTAGATAGATATTTTGTTTCTGAAAAAAATGAAAGTGATTGCGCTTTTGCCTCTGTGTCCAGCTCAGCGCACTTCAGCCACTCCACACAAACATGTTCCACATTTTTTTAATCTAAACATTGTTATAGGCTTGAACCGTTTTAGTAGGTATATCTATAGTTTTATTTTAGACAAGCCGTGATGGTTAAAGTGATCAAACATGGGTTATGATCAGCTCACTGCTGCTGATACCGCTTAGTCGTTAGCCTACTTTAAAAAAACAAAAAATTGTATTTAACAAACAAAAATACTCCATACATTTTTCTAAAAAAAGAAAACTAAATATAATCATTCTGACACTAAACACAAAACTGAACTATATTAATTTAATTTTCTTTGTGTGTAGGTTAATGTCCGCCTAGACAGTGTCTTATCATTTATTTATTTTTTGGTATTGCATCACTCATCGCTTTAACGTTTAAAATGGAGTTTAGGGAGATGTATGGAACTGCAATCATTACCTTTCATTACCTCGTAAAGCCTTTGCAGACTGATGAGCACTGCTGGCAGCAGCGACGCACCGTTCATATCCATGACAGTATAATCTCCCTGCTCCCAAAGTTATAAATCTTGCATCTTGGGAAATGTTGTTAATGTTGGTACACAGCAGCATATGATAGCAATATAAGGTACCAACTTTCACCATACAATGTTTAATAACTCAGAAAATATGCCGTTTTTTTATTTCCTGAAAAATAATAGTTATGGAGATGGAGCCAACACTGCTGTAATAGACAAACAGACATGAATCCTAAAAACTAATGATGTCGGAGCTAATCATGATTTTTACTTTCAATCTTACGCCTACTCAGAGGTAGGTGTAGTCTCAGACGTAGCTTACGCCGAGATGCTGCAACGGGTGTAAATTTTACGCAGGACTAACGCATTTTACGTCCAGACTAGTCTTACGACCGAGCGTACGTCCAGCTGGTGCAACCGACCCCTGATGCAATCACACACTAAACTGGAAACACTTTCAGTCCCACTTTATATTAGGTGGCCTTAACGACCTATACTTGCACATACTAATGCACTTGCATCAGAAAATAAGTACAATGTACTTCCTGTGTTCATATTGTATTGCAAAACACATCTGCTGCTATTGAGGTGGACACAGGGAAGGTTAGGGACAGGTTTGGTGGTATGGGTAAGTTTAAGGGATGGGTCAACCCTCTTCGGTGTCCTACAACTACAAATGTAATTACATGCATATGTTTAAAATATAAGTAGAATGTGAAACATGTACGCAGTTGGATTGTATCAAATTATTAATTTTGAATGCAAGTACACAGTAGTTAAGGCCATCTAATATAAAGTGGGATCACACTTTCAGATCCGATCTAAATATGATTGGCTGGATGTACATCCCTGTCATGCCTGTTTACAGTGTAGCTGTTCTGGCAGCAATCTGAATACTGCTACAACAATGTTACAGCAGTCCTGTTATAAATACTGAAGTCCTCAGTCCAGCACTTGGAGATGAATAAAACCTAAAGAGAGGGTGGGAGTGTGATTTAAAATGAGACGTGAAAGAATAGTCAGCATCTGATTCCACTATTATATTTGCCGTTTTTAATGATGATGGTTGTTATCAGAAAATAAAGCTCCTCAGAATGATGCACATGACAAATGAGAACGGAGTATACCAGAAAGACGTGTAAGAATAATGTTTTATCGCCACTCATGAAGCCTGGAAGGGTAAAGGAAGGGTAAAGGTGTTACATTTCCATGTTTTCAATGGTTGGCCAATCACACCAGCCTGGGCAATCAGCTGACCATTCAGAGCAGACGGACACTAAAACGAAGGCAAACAGGAGCTATAACAGTGCACAGTATGTGGACAAACTTTAAATTGTGAAAGTATTCTAGCACACCCTAAATAAAATCCTCTTTTTAGTGCATTATGGAGGTTGATTTCTCTGCTTCCTCCTTTCAAACCGTCCGCCTGTAGATTACCAATAATGCTTTACGTTTCTTCTTTTGTAGACGCTCACTAGGTTTCGTGTGAGAGCAGGTGTTGCTCCATCAGGTGGTGCTGTGATGCTTGTGTGAGTGAGCAGTCTCGTATGACTGAGCGGCTGAAGTCATGTTACAGTACATCTGTGTTTTGTGTTAGACTGATGCGTGGAGGAGTGATGGGCTACTTGTTCCGTTTTCTTTACTTTTTCTCAAAGACATTGAAATGTGCTTGGACGTATGACCCAGAACTCGATCTCTTTTTAATGATCTGTTATTTATTTAACGGATGATCAAAAAGTAAAAAATTTGTTTTTAGATATTATATTTTTCAATAAAGCACATCACATACTTTCCCCACAACCTACTTTAAACACTGGAAAATAATCGCTTTGGAAACCTAATGTTTGTGTATAATTGTTTAGAATCTAAAAAAATAGTTTGTAGCTTTTAGAAATGTAATATAATTTTTCACAACCAAATTATAAAGCTGTGCAGTGTTAGAAGCAACAGAGCTATTTAGATATTTTTTTTTTATAAAGATGCACTTTTGAATGGTAATTTGTGGACTATACATTTAAAATGACATTTGTTATATTTGAGTTTTTATTTATTTATTTTTTTTTTTGGGGGGGTGAAAGATGATCCTTCAGCTTCAGGTCACCAAAACCAAAACAGAGCATGATCTGTAACTTTGTAAAATATTAATAGAAAATATTAACATTGATTCAAAATAACAGCTTTTATTTGACATGGAATGCTTTGTCGCATTGAAAATGTCTTTTACTCTCACTTTTGATCAATTTAATGTGTCCTTGCTAAATTATAGTATGGAATATGTACTATTTATTTATTTTTTTGCGCAGAAGAGTAAGCTGATAAGATCGTACACTTCTTTGCTGCTGCTGCTACTACTAGTAGTAATACTACTAGTTCCTGTTTGTGTCTTTCATTCAAATCCTGCCCCATCTGTAGATTGTGGCATATGTTGGTCTGGAGTCTTGCAGCATGATGACCGGGCGAACCGAAGTGACCATGTTTTGGCTTCTGTTGCTCCGTCGCAGTCATGGCTGGTTTATTATGCAAGCCAGTGTTGTCTGAAGTTCAGATGATTCTTAGACGGTTGTGTAAGAGTGGACCGTGATGCTCTGCTCTCCGAGATGTCTCTCGGCAGGTTCTTCAGGACGTTTGGCGCTGATCTGACCTGAGCTTGCAGATGTGTGTCTGTGTCCAGGCGTCTCTCTGTCTGTGGGTCACGTCAGCTCCCCGCTGGGCTCGTGTTTATGACTCCAGTGCTCAAGCACAGGGCTGAATATTCATCAGCAGCGCTCCACTGCCTGATTGTGATCGTAATCTCTATTGATAAGGGCAAACTTTGTCACAAACACACACGTCCCTGGGGCTTGTTTATGAGCACATGCTGAGATGGCAGTAGCCGGTCAGACAGGCTTTAGAAACTCACCGCTGCTCTCAGCTGAAAAGAGTTTTGCTTTAGTTCAGGTATTATTTAACGTTTTTGTGCTCATTCATGGAATCGCTTCATGGGTTTCAGTACAGTGAACATTCTGGACCACATGCTTTCTTCCAACAGTGTAGTAAAATATGCAATACATAATGTAAAAATAACTCATTAAACATATCATTAAAGAGTTTGGCTAAAAACGTGCTTAACATCAGGACAGCCAAGAGGTAGATGGGTTTGTTTCTTTATCAGATCTGGAGAAACATCTTGGTCGCAGTGAATGGGTGCCGTCAGAAAGAACCGATTAAAAACCTCTCTATAATCCACAGCACTCCAGTCCATCAGGTAATGTCTTGAAAAATGTCAAAAACAAAAAACAATACTATGGGTCGAGGATGTAACCATTGAAAGGATTTTTGATGAAGAAACAAACTCATGTACAACCTGGATGCCCTGAGTGTGAGCTCTATTCCTTTAAGGTAGGGGACAATAGGAACCAACCTACCTAATTTTGTTTTTCATTTCTTCTTCCCATCAGCCCTTGGGTGCTGAAGGGGGTTGGCAGCCCTCCGTCCACCTCTACATTTGCCTCTATTGTGGAGGAGGAGAGACAACAGGAAGCCGCATTGATCCGCAGCCGCGAGAAACCGCTAGCACTCATACAAGTAACGTTCTTCAATCTTGTGACACAGGCATGGTTTTATTCATTGAATTAAAGTCTAGTGTCAGCAGTTGACTTTAACCTGGCAATAACGTTGGACTAGGCAAGTTGTTAAATGGTAGGATGTCTGTTATACAAAAACAATGCTGTTAATCAAACGTATTGTGCTTTCAAACATTTCTGCTTGGGGAAAATGCATTATCATTTTAACACTTTAAACTGATGTTTATCATTTGACTCGTATATTCATCTTCATCATAGATTGAAGAACGAGCCATTCAGGACCTGTTAGTCCATTACAAGGCCATTAATAACCCAGAGGAGCTGATATTGGTGGAGAGATCCCCTCAAGGCCCGATCGCCATCCCAACCTGGAACAAACACTGATGTTGACATGAGGTTGACACTCATGACTTCCTGCTTATGTTTCAGCTAGTGTTAAGGTGCATCACAAGCTTGTGTTTTCATCACCTTGTTCTGCAGTAAGCACACTTGCTTTCTTTAACATTCTGTTTTGCTGTTTTCTTGTAAGAAAACACTGGAATATAAAGTGTAATCTGTTCTCTGAAGAGTTGCCATGTGTGCCAAAATGTTGTGCCAGTTTTGTTTTTTAATTGTTATATTCTGCAGTGCTACAGTGATCTGCATCTCAGAGTTAGTGTTTTTTTTTAAGAGCAGCTCTCACAAGGGCTGTTTGAAAGAGCTGATGTAGAAGAAAATGAAGTGCACAATGAAAGGAGCTGAGATTTACGAGTGTGCATTTTAGATTTTGCTTCCTCTTGCAGTTGACGTCAATAACATTTATCATTTGGTGTTCATTATAATAAATTTTATGTTTGTCACTAGCAGAATTTGATTGGTACTACAGATGAATACCTCCAAGTCATATTTGCTTAATGTTAAGAGAAGATATTTGCAGTGGCATGCAATAAAGAGATGATTACAAGCATCAGTGGTTGTTGTCTGTTGTCTTTATAGGCATCTTAAAGTTTACCCTGTGACCCAGACAGACCCCCAGTAACTTGGTTACTGCATCTGCAAGGGGATTGCAACAAAAATATTACAAATTTGCCTTTAATCACTTGCCATTCCAGCTTGACTTCAACACTATGACTCTGTCAAAGCCCAAACCGTATATTATTTAATATCTTATTCACATTTTTTGCATTGGTTAAAACGTCAAGTTTTCAGCGGTCAAGTTGGCCAAACCTCAAAATTGCTATGAACCGTATTTGTTCGATTCATTCAGTTTATTTCTTCACCCTGTTGTATGTTTACTCTTTTACCAAATATTCCTTTTCTGCCCTAAATAGTCAGAAAGATTTTAGGTTTGGTGCAGGGGTTCCAGATACTACTCGGGCACACTGCACATACATCTGTCGGACACTAGGTAGTGCTATGCTAAGTTTTTTGTTGTTCATAGTTCTGGAACAAAAGGCAGCCTCTGAACCCTTTAGTCAAATCCAGAAATGCCCATACACCAATTTTTATCCATGGAATCTTTATTTAGCATGGTCTGATTATAGCAGTTAATGGGTTTCACTTATAGTTCACTTATTCTTTTAAGACTTGCTGCATACAAACTGTCAATAAAAGAATAAAAACACGTTAGAATTAAAAAGCAAAGATAAATAAAATAGAAATATGTGCAATATGTTAATTAAGACACTAGAAAGAAATAAAGTACCTGCAATAGATCTACATACAGTATGTGTTTATATAGTATAGTATATGTATAGAAGAAATATTTAGTCAAATAAATAGAGGCACCAAGGGCCAAGGGGATTGTTTGTTCCATATTTGATTAAGTCTTGACAGAGATTAGAAAATGAGTTTTTTTTTTTTTATTATTATTATTTATTTGTTTCTAGAGATCCTTTATCATCCCTGGGACATTTATTTTTTTTTCATATTGAATTTTCAAGCCAGATCTTACGGCAATCTGTAGATATTTTACAAGTGACCTAATTCAATACAAGTTGCTCAATTTGTATGAATTTGTTGGAATGACCTACACCTAACCCAGCCCCTGAAATGAACTTTCAATTTTCGTTTTAATTAAATCCATAGTAAATGCTACCATGGATTCCAAACCTTCAGCTGTCAGTCTAAAGGTCTGGCTATGTAAGACTGCTGGGGTGACAAATCATCCAAAATAAGAATTTGTACTAATTAGCCATCTCAAACAATATGTACAATTTGGTCGTGGGCTAGCGTTCCCTACTGGGCCACTGGTTCAATTCACAAAATTTGTCATGCATCATAACAAAATCCTCATGACAAAATGTTGTTTATGTTGTTTATTAAAGAGGGATGTGAAGACATAAGCCAATTAAATGATCTGGCATTACCCATTTTAATTGTTTGTATCTGCTCAATACAATGCCCGAACTTTATGAAAATTTATACACACAAAGAACAGCTTGATTTTAGGTTGTCCACCAATTAGTGCCCAAATCTACCAATAGGGGGCGCTACAACTAAAATCATAATTTTGGATGATTGGGGCATTTTTCTTTAGACATCTTAATGTCAAAAGCGTTTCATCTTTTTTAATGAGTTCAACCTTCATTTTTCAAATCCGTTACTTACTGTAATTAGTGTGAATGTTGAAGTAGTTCTGTTATGCATTCAGATGTTGGATGTTGTCCAGACAGGAGTGAGTTGAGGCATAACAGTCCCCTCATACGCCCTCGTTGAGCACCTCTGCATGTTTTTTCAGAGCCGTTGTCACAGTGTGTTTTTACAGTCTTTGGGGTCAGAGCAGAACGTGTCTCCAGTGACGTGACATGAGTGATGTCAGCCCTCTTTCATTTGTCAAATTTGCTCTCATGCAGTCATCTCAAGCCCGTCCTAATGAATTGGATGTTTGGTGTGATTTGATTAAGCAGACGGTCCTTTCCTTTCGAACTAACCTCTCTCTTTGCATACGTTACAGTCATCAGAGAATGAAAAAAGCAGAGTGCATGAGATGACCCCTCCAGAAATAAGTGCATGATGGTTAAGGGTCCTAATATGAAGTAATTACTGCGACCGTTCAGTTCAAGCATCTGCCAGACACACAGTGAGGTGAATGATAATCGCTTACTTGACTGAATTAGTCAGAGAGGAGAGACGATGCCCTGCCAGGTTACTAGATATAGACCCTGTTGTTGAGTTGCTAATTTAATTCAATTCTCTGACATCATTACATCAGATTGTCAAATGCCATTGTGTGCTGGAAACAGAGCAAAATCAACATTGTAAGGGGAATGCAAATGTGTCATACTTCATGCTGTTTGCTGTATGTCACCATAATTGTTTTTTCATCCTATCTAATATGATAGACCTTTTCACTACTAATGCATCTATCCATTCATTCCTGTGTAAGGAAACACCCCAAGTAGCCCAAGCCATTGGCCCCGCTGGATGAAGTAATCACTTACTCTGAGTAATTGTTTTAAAGGGAAATACATCAGTAAACTAAAGAGTCATCATCACCAAAAATGTAGCTGGGACTGTGTACTTCTTGAAATCATCACAGTCTTGGAAAAGCAAATGAAAAATAAAATACTTAGATGATCTATTGTTTTACATATTGGTTAATGGTTGCATTTATGGTTACTATTAAATTAATAATTTCCCAAATTAGTGGGAAGTCTATGGGTGCCGTCAGAATGAGTCGATAAAATAAATATGATAACATGAGTCAATTTTTGAGTCCATAATCCATACCAACTGGACTGGACTTACTTGTGGATGGTTGTGATGTTTTTATCAGATGTTTGGAGGGAATATTGATAAAGAGACTTTGCAGTTAGTTTCTTGTGCGGTTGTTAACCCAGATACCCGGCTGCTCTGATCTCATTTAGCTGTGTGTAGCCAGCAGTATGGATTACCAGATTCGTGTTAGTCAGCTGCTCTGAATAATTGAGCTACTAGTAGAGAGTATTCTGAGCGTGCCCAGAACGTGCCTTACCCAGTGACATCACAGATCTCCCTGCCTTTAACCTGATGGGGGTTCCTCCGCGCACGTGCCGCGCGACGCCAGATCGGATTCATTACGAAGGCAGGATAGAGAGACTTCTGAGAACCCCGGCAGGTGTTGCTGTGCGAGGATTGATGCTGCTGCGCTGGGGAACACTCTGCTCTTTACAAAACGTAGAATAGGATTAGATGAGCTCCACTCTGTTCTGTCCACAAAGGCCTTCCTGGCAGAACATTTTCTCCACGACAGACTGCTGTTAAACAGAAAAAGCATTCATTTGATTTTATTTTTAGTCTCAAAAACAGTAAACAATGTGAATGGACTTGATTTGATCAATGCATTAAAAAGTAGATATTGGAAATCATATTTCAACAATTTTGTGAAGGGTTCCAATTTTATTCCATTTCATTTTGAGTAGATGTTACATCACCGGACGCTGTATTTTCACTGCAGAATAAGATTAGATGCTTCCCATTTAGTTTAAATGACATAATTCTGCAGGAAGTGACATAGTTTTGGAATGAAAACACCAGGACAAACATTAGTATGCATTAGCAATAGATTTGATGGATTCGGTGATGTTTTGTGCCAATAGTTGCTTGGTTTCACTCAAAAAGGTTCTGTAAAGGTTATGTAAGTATGAATATATCTTGTTGACAGCTCATGAATGTGAACTGGCTAACTTTAACTTTTTTATTTCTGTGCTGTTATTTTTGGCACCCGATGAATGATTCACGTATACTTGAATGGTTAAGGTGGAATGAGAGAAATAATTTCACATTGAAAAAGGACATCACTTTTAATGACCTGACATGAACAGAATGAATGAACTCAGAAGGGACTTGGAAATTCTATTCTGTAATGACTTTAATTCTGGTGTCCTCCCAAAACTAACTGAGCAGCAGTTACTGATTCAAGCTCTTGTGTTTATTTCTCTGTCTCCATGGACTACAGTCATTGACACAATCGCATTAAGTCAATTTGGACACATCAAAACATTCGCTCAAATGTTTGGACACATTTTATACTGTATATATACATCTGTGCGCTCTACAGTGATCAATCCTTAGTGTCTAGGAGTTTAGTCTAGGAGTCTTTCTCTCTTGAGATGAGTGCAAATAACACACCGTTATCAAAAATCACCAGTGTTTTAAACACAAAATGATAGAAAAAAAGTGTACGATAGAATAGAATAGAACAGAATACAATACAATACAACATTAATAGCCATTTGATCTGATAACTAAACAGTTGCAGGTTTGGCTTTAAACCCTGTGAGGCACGAACTATAAGTGAATATCATTGCAAATATTGTAAATACTGTCAGTTACATGTTTCCTACATGTACTGTAGTTTGATTAGTTTATAATGTACAGTATGTTTGTATTTATATGTGGTCACTTTAAAAAGAGAAGTTAAATTTAACTTGACTGTAAACTTTCTGCTCAGTAACTGATGATGACTGGTGAAGGTTTTAATGAGGCATATACAGACTGTTTGAACATTTGATCCTCTGAAAATAAACGTGCATACAAAGGTTCCCTCGTGGGACGTTAAAGTGCATGCATGAACACCTCCGCAATTTTTTGCCTCGTGTGTTCAGCAAGTTATTTCTTCAAACAAACATGCTGTTTATTCACAGAGAGAGAACATGCCATACAGAGCAGAAAACACATTTGCATACTTAGCTTGATTTGTGAAGGTGTCAGCTGTAATCTCAACATCTTTTTGTTTATTAGGATGCGGGTGTTTCTCAGCGACGTGCTGCTGTTTCAGTAAATGAGCTGTTTACTGCAGCTTCAGACTTCTGGCCCGGCCACTTCTGAGTCACTTTCTGAACCCTGCAGCTCTCTTTCAGATGTGCTCATGCCTCTGTTGCTGATCGGGACCATGTGAGGGATTTCTGAATATAAAAAAAGTTAAAAAAGATAAGGCCTTAAGTGAGCTTAAATGAATTTCAGAAAGTCTGAAGTTAATGAAGATGCCAAATTTAGTCTTCATTTCTGAGTAATTATACAACTCATAAAGTGAGTTTCAAGAGTTTGCGCTTTTTCAACAATGATAGCAAAATAAAGCGAGTTTGGCGTGCTGTCGGGGGCGAGCCGGGGGTTCGGAGAACCTCGAGCCCTAGTAACGATAGCCCTAGCTTAGGGCCAGGCTCGCGGTTGGCTCGAACCCTGCGTACCCCCCATTAGGAGAGAATGGAGGAGACGGGGAGGGGGAGGGTTTTGCAAAAGCGAGATACTGAAGGGAAGGAATCTGGCTTATTTATAGTGGTTTTGCTTGTCTGGTTGGCTAACGATATAGGCGGAGATCATTAGCTGATTGCTAACAGCTGGGTTGTGTTTCAACCGCGCTTTCTCTCGAAATTGGTTTATAACTTCATTTATGGTCCTCCATGTATCGGCGTTTGCACTCTGAGGAATGTCAAATGTTTTAAAAGTAATTGAGTATTAATCACAGAGATCTGCTAAACTCATCAACATGGTAGCCAATTGGGTGGCTTTAATTTTATTCATATTCTGTAATTACAACCAACAAAGCCTGGACAGGATGTAAATAAGAGAATTATTGTGGTTAGCTTTGATTATAATGAGTGTTTGCAAGAGGGCAGAACTTACACCGCCTAATATCTACAATACTTTTGGATGCAAATTATATTAAATGTACAATAATTTTTAGCATGAATTGTGCTACAAAACCAATGCAGAAGGGCCGGATGTGGCCCATGGGCTGCCTGTTGGGTGCTGCTGCTCAAGGTGATGATTCGCCCTTTAAAAAAACAGCCAGTAAACTTAGAATTATCTATCTGCCCAATTTGAATTAAAAAAAAAAAAAAAGTGTGTTTGTGTGTGTGTTAATGGAGGGGATTGTGTGACAAATGACCTTTTTCTTCCTTCATCACACCTCCACAACACTGTCCAAAACACACAAACACACACCAGAGGAATCACTTAAGTGTTTAATTAGTTAAGCTGTTTGAGTGAGAGTGACAGTGAGATAGAGATGGGAGGAAGATGATCAGATGGAGTTTGGCGTAGAGCGAAACAAAGGATGAAAATAAAGACTCAATTTCTCAATGTTATTTACTGCTTTTGCTCTTCTGCATGTCAAACAGGCTGAGAGGAGAGATGCAAATAAAAGGAAAATAACAGCCTCTGGCTCTGAGAGCTAAGCTCACCACAGCTCTGTGAGCCTGGAGATGACCTTTAAGGCCACACAAACACAGGGTGACGTGGCAGATTGGATACACAGTGTGTGCATGTGGCTACACATCAGCATACATTCTGTCCTCTAATTGATGCTCATTTTTTTCTTTCTATTTCTATAAGGACACTGTCTTGAAGGACCTTAACCCTATATTAAAAGAAACATTTTTATTTTTAAAGTTCAGGAAGATTTAAGAATCTTATAGTTCTTAAGTTAAATATGTCATAGAAATTCTAGTGTCTCTCTGATTCAATTATTTTTTTATTTAATTCAAACAAACTTGATGGCATGAATCTAACTTCAGAATGTCGCCAAAGCAATATATACATGATACAAATATACAGATAAATAAAATAATCTGGAATTACATCCATATTGTCACGAGCCGCACCTCTGTGGCTCTCTCTGGCCAGCGGCAGCGGGAACCTTCTCCGGAATTCTAACGTTCCTACCCGGACTCTTTTTCCCATGTACCTTTCCCACGTAAATTCCGGCCCAGCTGTTCATTGTTATCTCTCCTATTTAAACAGCGATCTTTTTAAGATTGTCGCGAAGTCTTGATTTGCCCTGGCATCAATTCTGAGTGTTTATTCTCTGTATTACCTGGACTGATATTGACTTTGATTCTCGCTACCTGCCCTGACCATTTCTGCCTGTTTCTTCGACTTTGAGTTTGCCTGCTCTGTGATAATCCTGTCTGCTCGTGTATTGACCTTTGTTTCACCACGCTCAATAAAAAACTGCAAAGGGATCCAGATGCTCCAAGTGAATCATTACACATATAACATGTGAGGTAAGCTAAAAAAATAGTTTCACACTCTTTTTCTGTTGGGATTTCTGCCAACTTCTGTTTAGTGTTTATTTGCCATTATTGTGCATCTTCAGAGATTCATTCTGGTTTGTCACTGTCACGCCATCGAGCTGTGTAGAGCCAGACACAGCCGATCACTCACATGAAAACACACCTCCTAGCTCTACTGATCCCAGCGCAG
>JAUCMT010000032.1:2834610-2846612 GCA_032357475.1 Enteromius thamalakanensis
AGTCAATTCAATTCAAATTCCAACTCATGAATTGAATGGTGGCCAATTCTAAAATTCTGAATTGTGCACAAGCCTGACAGATTCATATGCAAAACTGTTTATTAAACTCGGAGTTGGACAGACAAGATCGAGCGCCGGCAAACAGAGTCAGAAGAGGCATAGACAATAGGGTAAACGTAAAAACAATGCAAAGTTCAGATACAGGTAAACTAAGTCCAGGGGATAAGGCAAGACGAAGATCCGGGAACAGGCAAAAGGTCGGTAGATGAGTAATACCAACAGACTTTAAAACAGGGAACTGGATCACGAACGATCACACAGGTAAGCACTGAAACAATGATCCGTGACTAGACAAACAAACAGATGAATGATGAGCAAACTAGAAACAGCTGTGGGGAGAGGTGCATACTGGGAAATGGAATCCGGATGTGGAAACTTCTGGAGAGCTGGAGCATAAACAGTCTTTAGCTGGCAGCTCCAGCTAGACGTGACATAGCCCCCCCCCTTAAGGAGCAGATTCTAGACGATCCTGATGCAAAAATCGGTGGAATGACAACCAGGGAGGAGTGGGCGGTGGGAACGCCCACCTGGGTGGAGTCCATGGATAGGGTGCCCACCAGGAACGATTAGAAAATTCAAGAGCTATCTAGGGCAGAGCTGTCGGCAGAGAAGACTACTTGGGTGGAGCAGGCGGCGTTGACGACCACTGGGGCAGAGCACGCGGTGGAGAAGCCCAACAGGGTGGAACAGGTGGCAGAGATGTCCCTCTGCGCGGAGCAGGCGGTGAAGAGACCCACCGGGGCGGAGCAGGTAGTGGATAAGCCCAACCGGGGGGAACAGGTAGCCGAGACCTCCCACTGGGCGGTGCTGATGACGGGAACGCCTTCCAGGGCGAATCAGGTGGCAGGATTGCCCACCGGGGCGAAACGGACAGCGAGGCCATCTTCCCGGGCAGAGCGGATGGCAGCAGGGTCCCCTTGGTTCGGCCTGATGGTGACAGATTTCTCTTGGGGCCACCAGACGGACATGGCGCCCTCGAGAATCAGTCAGAGAACGCGCCCTTCAAGACTGTGAATGTGCCCTTCTGGACCGACTAAACAGTGAATACGCCCTTTGAGACCAAACAGGAACTGAGTATGCCCTTTGAGACCTGAAAGGAAGTGGATACGACATTTCGAGACCAGACCAGGGATGAATACGCCCTACGAGACCAGACAGATGCTGATATCACCCTTCGAGACTGAGCCACCAGGGAAGACCCTGGCCAACCGAACCATGATTCAGGGAGCTCCATGGGCTATGCAGCCAACAATGAGGCCACTGGGGATTCTACAGCCGAAACTGACATCCCCAGAGTTTGTACAGCCACAGGCAGACCCGAAGGAGTCACTGTGCCACACACTGGTTCCAGAGGTTCAGGCCATGGGGCCTCAAAGGTCTCGTGGAGCTCAGGTGAATTCAGTGATTGAAGATGTGGATCACAGACCGAGTTTGGAGGATCCGGCCATGATGAGTTCGGATCACAGACCGGGTCTGGCGGATCCGGCCACCATGAGTCAGGGTCACAGGCCTCGGACAACCCTACTGGCTGGGGAATCAGAACTGACTGGACAATACACAACCTCTCGTATCGTGTTACGGGACTGGCACCCGTTACTGAGTGGTTTGAAATCGTGAGGGCCTTCTGCAGCATGTCGGGCTGCGCAACTGGAGCAGACTGGGTAATACACGGCCCCTCGTACCGTGTTTCAGGACTAGTACCCCCGAATGGTTGGTTGCAGCTTGTGAGGGCTTTAGGCAGTTCAATAATCTGGGCTACAGGAACTGGCAGAGACAGACACGGTCCCTCATACCGTGCTACGGGGCTGGTGCCCGTTAATAGCTGACTGGAGGATGTGAGGGCCTTTGGCAGCTCTACTGGCTGCGAAACAGGAACAGACTAAGCAGGAACAGCCCCTCTCGCTGTGTGGCACTGTCAGAACTCCTCACTAGTGCTTAAGAGGTCGTTAGTGCGGGTGTCAGCTCCTTGAGCTGAAAAACCTGGACTGACCGGCCGGAAAACAGCACTCCTGGCTGTATTACTGGGACCGACTGGACGAGGAACAGCTTCTTCAGCTGTGTATTTGGGACAGACTGAGTAACACACGGCCCCTCCTGCCATGTAACAGGCATAAAACCCCTTGTTTGTGAGCTAGAATCCACAGGAGCAAAGGACAGCTCACCCAAGCTTGTTGTTTTAGGTTTAGATGGCTTGCCATACTCCTCGCGAGTGTAAAGAGGAGGAGGATCTGTGGGGGGTTTTATCGGCACTGGCGCTCGCACTGGTGACTCGCTGTACGCCATTCTGGGCTGTACCTCGATCAGCTGCAATCTTGTGTGGGAGCGGGAATCGTGGGTTTGCATTGGCATTCGCAGCATGCTGATTAATCTGTCTGCGATCACAAGTGTGAGCATCCTCCTCGATAATAAAACAAAGTCAATGAGTTGTCTCAATGTGCAGTCTGGGTCTTCATTAGGCAAATCATGTAATATTTCAAGATCCAAACCCGACAGAAAGTATCTCTTAATAGTTTCCTCACCGACCTTCAGAAAATGGGAAACGGTGATAAACTCCTCCATGTAATGATTGATATGGTGTCCGCGCTGAAAAAGCGAACGTAAAAATGTCTCTGGTGCCTGCTTATAATCCTGCCCGCGAGGTGTAGAAAAGTATCCGAGTTTCGTAGTGACGAAGCAGTTGCTGAACCCTGGTCGACGGATCATTCTGTTACGATTGAGGGACGTGAAGACGTACAGGTTCATATGCAAAACTGTTTATTAAACTCAGAGTCGGACAGACAAGATCGAGCACCGGCAAACGAAGGCAGAAGAGGCATAGACAATAGGGTAAACGTAAAAACAAAGCAAAGGTCAGATACCGGTAAACTGAGTCCAGGGTTCGGGAACAGGCAAAAGGGCGGTAGACGAGTGATTCCAACAGACTTGAAAACAGGGAACTGGAACACGAACGAATATACAGAGTTAACAGTAAGCACTGACTGAAACAATGATCCGGGACTAGACAAACAAACAGACTGGTATTTACACAGGTGGGACTGATTAAATGATGAGCAAACTAGAAACAGCTGTGAGAGGTGCATACTGGGAAATGTCCGGATGTGGAAACAGACACAAAAACACAGAGTTCTTAGAGAGCTGGAGTGCCATAAACAGTCTTTAGCCGGCAGCTCCAGCTGGGCATGACAGCTACACTCTGCTCATGATTCTAAATTAGTAGCAATAGAGGAATAGACTTTTTAAACCTTGAATAGACTTTTGAATAGATTAATAGACTTTTTAAACATGTCATGCTATTTCATGATAAATCATTCAAGTGAACAGTTGTTCAGTTACATATTATTTGAATATTGAAATGAATAGTTCATTATCCCTCTGTATTGTTTTTATTTGTTCTGTTTGGATGATAACGGACTTTTAAATCGCATTTGTAATAGATTTGATTGTAAATCAAGAACAAGGCATTTACAGCTGTATTTATAAACTGCTTACAAATGACTATTAATGTTGGAATAATGCTTTCTAAAGGATGAACCGACTGTTTAATGCTTAACTAATGATTCATAGTGTGCAGTTATTATAAAGTGTTACCATTTTTATTTTATAAGTATCATTTCAGGCAGCGTTAAGGCACCAGCGTAAAGTATCGATTTGGCACCGGTATCGGAAAAACCCTAAACGATGCCCAACCCTAATGAGTCCCCTGGTCACAGGATTTGTCAGCAGCATCATATGCTGTTTGTTGACTGACTGTGGTTTAGTGTTTTGTAAAACCATTTGACTAACTAAGGCAAGTCCTTCATCCTCTAGGAAGTGACATCATTTTTAATGAACAACAGCACAAACAGCAGTAGACTAAGCAATTCATGTGATGAATTCTGATCCTCAAAAGCCGGTTTGTGTCAGTCTAAAATATTTAATAGTCAAATAGTGGGTCAAATTACAAATACTACTGTATCAAAGCTAACAATAAAGAAAACATCAGTAACTGTCAGCGACTAATGACTAGCTCTTCATTTCCATCCTGTTCCTGACGGTGTGAGATTAATCGGATCATAATGAATCAAGCTGGAGGTTGATCAAAACATATTTCAGGAAGACCGTTTTATACCTAAGTGGTTAAAAGTGAACAGCATAAAATATTCTACACCAAGTCTATATTATATAGCTTATATTGTTTCATTATAAAGTGTTTCCCCATTTTCAGTGTTTACTATTGCAGTTCTTTGTGAAACAGCTTCTGTTTTCCATTCTTCACGTTCAGTTCACAAGCAAAGCTCATCATCCTTGATGGAGTCCCTTAATACAGTGTTTTAAGCCACAACGGCCAGTTCCGACTTGGCAGTACAACACCGCCCTGGATATTGCGAGAAAATTGTTTCCACATGTATCAATATCATTACATTTTACTGACGTGACATCAGACACTCTCGTCAAAGTTGTACACGTTTTAATTCAGCGTGTATAAGAACAGGTCCTGATCTGAGCGTGAGCGAGGCAGCTCCCGTTTACACTGGCTGTCTGGACTTGTTCTGCTTCCAGCATTGATAGAAGCCACTCTCTGTGTGATTGTATGTGTGTTTTGATCCAATCCCCAGAGAAAGAAGAACGCTTTCTCTCTTCATACGCTTTTCTAACTGACCTGAAATGACTCATGCGTTCTCCACACTCAAATTCCACTGCTTTGGATCCTTCAGCACCTTCCACTGCCATTGTGCTCAGAAGAACTTTGCTCAAAAAGTGAGATGCAGCTGTGATAGTTTAAATTTTATATATATATATACACTACCAGTCAAATTCTTTAAACATGTTTCTTATGTTCATCAAGACTGCATTTATTTGATCAAAAATACAGGAAAAAAGGTAAAATTGTGAAATATTTTTACCATTTTAAGTAATGGGTTTCTATATGAATATATTTTCAAATATAATTTATTTCTGTGATGCAAAGCTGAATTTTCATCAGTCCTTCAGAAATGACTGCAATATGCTAATTTATTATTAGAATTATTAATGTTGGCAAAGTTGTGATAGCAATTTTTTTTTATTTTTTTTTTAATTGCAATACTTTTTTCAGGATTCTTGAATAAATAAGTTATAAAGAACAGCATTTTGTGACAGACTTTTGAAGTCACTTGGATCCATTTGCAAGGCTTTATTCAAACGTGGTCGACAGACAAAGGGTACAAATGCTGGAAAACTGAAGTGGCAGAGACAGGCAGAAGAGTAGTCAGAATACAGGCTTACTTTAGAGAGGCAGGCAGCAGAGTTCATAGTCGGGGTACACAGTCCAAGTTCATACACAATAATCCAAACACGGAAAGAAACGCTCAGAGATATGTCCATGGGGGAACGATATAACTTCGCACTGAACAAACGGAAGTCCATCCCTTAAATAGGCGGAGAAACCACGTATTTGGCGCGAACACACAGAGGTACGTGGGTTAAAATGGTCTGGGTGGGAATTAAAACTCGGGAGAGGGTTCCCACTGCTAATGGTCAGAGAGCGCCACAGAAGCGCTGTTTGTGACAGACCCCCTCCCCTGCGAGCGGCTCCCGAAGCGAGCCCTTCCTCTGGGACGGGGGGGCGGCTTGTCCGGGAATTCCTGGTGGAATGCAGAGGTAAACGCTGGGTCGAGGATATCCCGAGCAGGGACCCAAGACCTCTCCTCGGGGCCGAACCCCTCCCAGTCGATTAAGTACTGAAGAACCCCGCCTCGACGTTGAGAGTATCTGGTTGACCTGGTAGATACCACTGTCCTCCGCCAGAGCGACTTCATCTAGGCCCCTCTCTCCTCCCGGGTCAGCAGCAGGCTGAAACAGGAAGATATGAAAAGTAGGTGAGATATGGTAGTTTGCAGGCAGTTCAAGGGGAAAAGAGACAGGGGTTATTTGTTTAATAATTTTGAAGGGACCCACATACCTTGGACTAAGCTTCTTGCTAAGTATGTGTCCATATGTCCATGGGTGAATGATATAACTTCGCACTGAACAAACGGAAGTCCGTTCCTTAAATAGGCGGCATTTGGCTAAAACTCGGGAGAGGGTTCCCGCTGCTGATGGTCAGAGAGTGCCACAGAAGTGCTGTTTGTGACACATTTATTAAAAATATAAACAATATAACAATATTTTCAAACAATATAAATCTTTGCCATCACTTATCATCAATTTAACACATCTTAGCTGTATAAAAGTTTTAATTTCTTTCAAAAAAAAGAAAAAGCTTCTAGGGTTCGTGTCCGCCGTCCTCCCGGCTCGCCCCCCGGACAGCACGTCACATATGCTAAACTTATATCCTTCTTGATTATGAGGAAGCGCGAACTCTTGAAATGGTAATGTTACCATGTCTTCCTTCAAACAATCTTAACCCTTGTATAAATGCTGTTTCTTTTCCCAAAGTTCTGTCTGTGGGATATAATTTTTACCTGAAGACAGAAGAGCTAGATCTCTGACTGTTCCGACTCGATTTCCTAAAATCTACAAGGTGACCCTGGAGGAAGTACTTACGCTCATAGAAACATTAGTTCAAATCCAAAAGTCGTGGCGCAAAACTAAAGATGGTTAGTTATTTTATCATACATTACTGCATTACTAACAGGTGATGAGAAATTTCTTAAGAAGAAGCGTTAATTAAGGAGAAGTTTTAATTTCATTGTCGTTTTAGTTGAATGACATTTATTTTTGTAAACTGTGTGGATTAAAGCTTCAGAATGTATCAGAATGTTCTGATTGGCCCAGAGTAGACCACGTTCTAAAGTCGTACGTCCACATACTGGTAATTTTTCTTCTGTGTTTACACATGGCAGAATTCCTAATCAAAAAAAATTTTTTGGTGACCAGCTGACCATCAAAAACCAAATTGTAAAGACAGCTTGATCATGTAGGTTTGCATTGCACAACATTAGGTGGATAAGGCGCTTCCAAACTAAATGCTAAACAACTTCTTGACCAGACCCTTGTCATTTCTAGGCTAGACTGTTTTTCTAGCTGGACTTCCATCATGCGCAATCAAACCCTGACAAATGTTTTAGAATGCAGCGGTCTACAAGTCCATGTCTCACCTCTCTCTAACTCCCAGCACTGGTTACCAGTTGCAGTTTGCATCAAGTTCAAAACATAGATGTTTGCATACAGAAGAGCCACAGGCTCAGCATCCTCCTAACTATTACACATTTGCATTCCCTCTAGAAGCCTGAGAACTGTAAGTAAGCAATACATTTTCACAGAATGTTCTTTACATTATGAAGGATGATTTTATATAGAAAAAAATTACCTTAGGAGGGTTTTCACAGACAGGGTCACAAATGTATCTGACAGCAACACTAATGTAATTCAATAACCGGCCCATTTGAAATAAAACTGGGACCCAGACCTGTGTTAAATCAACATGAGGTAGACAAAACATATTAACTAAAACTTTTATTCAAATTATAAACAGATTGAATACAGAAAGCAAGCAAAGATCACTCCCTTTATAATCACTACAGCTGTCAATCAGTGACAGTGAAGTTGGCTACATTGTTCAGCTTATACTGAGTCGAATATTAGAGCCAATATTTTGTATTTGGTTCACTTACATTTTGCCTAAACCATAGGAACCTGGGATTATCAGAGATAGATTCATTTTTATTTTATTTTATTCATTATTATAGAAATTATTTTATATTTTCTTTTGTTTTATAATATAAATTATTATTTTGCACGCAGTGTAAACAGCATTCATATTAAGTTTATCATGAATAAATGTTACATGAAGTAAATAAAATAGGCCTACAACAAAACATTTATGCTGACTGGAATTTAAGTTAAATTCTAAGTTCTAAGTTGAATTTGATAAATTTTATTTTATTTCTGCAAATTAGTACTGAGCCTGTTTTATTGAGGAAGGAATCATTCACGTACTTCTACTTGCAGTAAAAACACAACAGAACTTTAAAAATAAATAACTTTATAATAATAGGTATACACTAATTGTAGAATTAGCATATATAAAAATACAGCCCTAACAAGTTAATATAAGAAGAATATAGAAATGTTAAATATAATAAAAATATTTGATCCATCTCCGATAATTCCGGGTTGCAATGTTCCACTCAGGTTTGTTTACACAAACTCATGCCCACGACATGAAAAAATGTTGTTCTCTCACCATAGCATCCCTAGGCCACGACTTAAGGATGTCATTACCTCGACCAAATGAACTCATGGCCATGACATAATATCACGTTCCCACGAATTAACTCAGTGAACCAAAGATGACTCCTCCCCTTTATTGTATATTTCACATGCATAATCATCGTAAACTTGACATTAATAAATTTCTCACAGAAGAGCTGAAATTCCCCAGCACATCATTACTGTAAAGTCTGGTCAATGAAATCAGGCAGCGGCTCTCAGGCCTGATGTACTGTAGCTTGTTTGCTATAGATTATATGATATGATATGAAAAAGTTCTTCACTTAGAAGTGGAAATCATTTTGTTGCCCCACACAATTAGAAGCATTTACGTCACATGAGACAGAGCTGTTCTCGGTCTCCAACAGCGTGGCATTCATGTACAAACAAACTCTCTGTCCAGCTGTCAACCAAATGACCTGCACTGCCCAGCATTTCAGTCTCTCCCCAGCAACCGTTAGTTAGCATTAGCTGCTGTTCTCCAGTCTGTAGGAGGAGAAAAGAGTCAGAGTGGGTGCCTCAGGCTCAATTAAATCACGCTTCCTGTTTTCAGAAGTAGGAATGGTCCTTTTTGTGTCTAACGTGGGAATTCAAGTGTGAGCCAAAGTGTGGCTATACTGAAGGTTCCTCAACAGGGATGGTTCTAGGGTGAGTGGATATACAGGGCTTACATAGGACTTCCTTTACATAAAATATGTTTGAGTTACATTGGCTAGGTGTCTTTACTTATTCAAATAAGCAATTATAAATAAAGGCACAAGGCCCTGTACACTTATTTTAAGGAGATCTTGTATGTATTTACACTGCAGCAAGAAATGTCATAAATACTATTATGAGATTGATCTTTTTAATATAAAATTTGGAATATAGAAATATAAAATGATAGACAAAAATAGAATGATCCTTTAAATATAAATCTAAAATTACCAGTAGGTGGTGGCAAGTGAGTGGTTGAGAAATGTAATTCTTTCATACATTCAAAAGGTCTGATTCATTCAGGAACAGAACACTGTTCTCATTCTGTTCACTCGGTACAACACACGACAGATATCGCATTCTCACGCTACATGCTGAAGCTACCTTTATTTATGCCTGAAAGGTCAATGACGCATGGAGACAAGGGATCTTCTGGTGACCTTTTTCAACCAGGGCAAATCCAGAGGATATTGGTAGAAGCAAAAAAGTAAAGCATCCCTTCATTAATCTGTAATGGAGAGTGTTGTGGTGGAGTGGCCTGTCCCTTTTCTTATACAGAAAAGCTCAGATTTCTGTGGGTCCTATTTGACTCCTGTGCAGATATTAGTAAGACCATGCTTACCACGTCTTGACTGAAGCCTATGTCACCCCCACCCTCATGTTGCTTAAGTTAATAGAGCTCAAAGGAGTGGGGGAAATCAGAATTGTTGAAAAGTTGCCTGAACGAGATATGAATGCTTTCCTAGCACAACTGTCTCCTCATTGGGACATTTTGAACAGGGATTTGACGTATTTCAATGCTGAAGAAGTTCAGAGGACCAGTGTAGTCAGCTGCACAACCAAGGTTAAGGTCATCTTCCAGACCACCACCAGACATAAGGACAGGGAGGCAGGGCAGACACATACACACACAGCCTAAGCAGCAGACAGGGTCGAAAAAGAATAGTCTGCCCCTGAAGAAAGGTGTTGGAAAGGTGTGGGCAGTCCGGGCCCTAGTTCACAGGAGGGGAGGGAATGTAATTAGACGTAATTTTCTTCTCTTAGTAGAGAAAAGACTCAGGATGGGTTCAGCTTGAAGTTTCTTGTCAGTTAAGAAACTTTGTGTTCAGCAAATCAGCTTCATTTGTTTTTTTTGTTTTTTTTAGGACTAAAACCTGATTTGCTGCACAAGCTCACAAGCTCGTAATTTATTAGTCCTTATTTGATACCTGTGTGACACAGCTTTTGTGATCTTGAAAGTGGCTTGTCTCTTCAATATACACGCTACATTTTCTTTTGTGTTGCATCCAATAATATTCCTAACTGAACATTGAATTGAAACAAGGGATGTGACAAGCTGCGTCTTCTGCATTTAAACAAAAAGCTGATAATTCCATTATTGTTCAGTCGGGCTCCGATGGAAAAGGAGCTCTGTGCTATGTATGGCTCTGGACCTGCGCGGACTCTTTTTTACTTATGTATTTACAGTACTATGTTTCTGGACCTGGGGTCATTTCAGTTTTGTTGCTGTCTATGGAGGGTCAGATGGCTCTCTGATATCATCAAAAATATCTTAATTTGTGTTCTGAAGATGAACGAAGGTCTTCTGGGTTTAGAACGACATGAGGATGAGTAATTAATGACAGTCCGTGCACAATCCGCACTATGGAATTTTCGTCATCAGAAGGGCTCAAGGACAGCAGGGCAGCCCGTCCGTGTGCAGGCAGTTTTTTGAAACCGAGACTGGAGTTCTCTGAAACAAAGCAAAACCAATCACAATAAAATACTATAGAACTCACTCTACACTGGATGCGACACAACACGACAAATTCCAGATCAGACCTTTGATCAGCCACACAGTGTCAACACAATTTAGCTGTTGTTTCTGGCCCAGTACAGACAGTGATGATTATCTATCAAGAAGGAACAAAGCAACCTCGGATCGCATGCCTTCTGCTCCTTGAGTTAAGATAATTCATTGAAAATTATCATTCATCAAAAAAAATGAAGAGTGGAAATGTGGTTGGTCAAGATAAGACACCAGTGGTGGCATGGAGTAAGTTTAACCTTAACCAGGTTGTTTAATAAAATCTTAAAAAGTGAGAGCATGCCTGAAGAGTTGAGAAGTGTACTGTATACCAGTCTATTAAAACTAAGGAGATGTGCAGTGTTGCAGTAACTACAGGGGTATACATTTCATCAGCCACACAATAAAGTTATAAGAAAGGATAGTGGAAGCTAGATTGAGAGGAGAGTTTATGATCTGTGAGCAGCAGTATGGTCTCGTCAGCTGCGTGACTGCATATCATGGCTGTGTTTTGCTGGAGAAGTATAGAGAAGGCCAGAGTTGCATAGCATGTTTGTGGATTAGAGAAAGGATTTAGAGAAAGCTAATGATAGGGAGCCGAGAGAAGAGCTGTGGTACTGTATGAAGAAGGCGGGTGTGGCAGAGAAGTATGTGAGGGTGGTGCAGGATAGGAACAGAAAAAGGAAAGGACGTGACATGTGGCCAGGTATGGTTTCCCATACTAGGAATTGGTGCATCCAAGTGCACACACACACACAGACCCACGACCTTCGGGTTACAAGTCCGACTCCCTATCCATTAGGCCACGACTGCCCCTACAGTATGTGTGACGACAGTGTGACAGCAGTGGGGAATGCAGTTGGAGTGACAGACTGGTTCAAGGTAAAGCTGGGATTGCATCAAGGATCTGTTCTTAGCCCTCTCGTCTGCAATGGTGATGTACAGGTTGACAGATGGGATCAGGGAGGAACCTTCATGGACTATGATGTTCGCAGATGATATTGTGATATGTAGTGAGAGTAGAGAAAAGGTGGAGGTGAGTTTGGAGAGGTGGATGTATGCACTTGAGAGGGGAATGAAAGTCAGTAGGAGTAAGACAGTGTACATGTGCATAAATGGAAGAGAGGGAAGCAGAATGGTACAGTTACAAGTAGCAGATGTGGTGAAGGTGGATGAGTTTAAATACTTAGGGTCAGTTGACCAAAATAATGGAGAGTCAAGTCAAGTCAAGTCACTTTTATTTATATAGCGCTTTTAACAATACAGATTGTAGCAAAGCACTGAACAT
>JAUCMT010000032.1:2908161-2951853 GCA_032357475.1 Enteromius thamalakanensis
AACACTAAACATACCCTTACAGTAATGCAAATATAGTAATTATGAGTTATATTCGCGGTTTTGGCTATAATGTATACTGCTACTGGAACCAACAATAAATATATTTTTCTACCTATTATTTTTTGTTTTATTAATGTCTACACCTACCTCAACACTAAACCTACCCTTACAGTAATGCTAATATAGTAATTATGAGTTATATTTGCGGTTTTGACTATAATGTATACAGCTACTGGAAACCAACAATAAATATTTTTTCCTACCTACTATTTTTTGTTTTATTAATGCCTACACCTAAACGTACCCTTACAGTAATGAACATACATTAAATACTGTTTTACAGGGTGCGCATGAAGCCCGGTTAGGAAAATCTGACGGGTAGGACAAAATGTTAGAACACCTGCTTTACTAACGTGATGCGCATGCATTAATCGACGATTAAATCGCCCAGCCCTATCCAGAAACGAACGTGGAGGTCCAGCTGATTGGATTTGGTGGATGAGTTGAAGCTTTCATCGAACATCAAGACATACGGTCTGCTAATGATGTTAATTTCGATCTTTCTTGATGAAGTCAGCTATATCAAATCTTGCTCTATAAGCGATCTTGTTCGGACCGCACATAAAAGTTTCGCAATGTTTGAGTCGGCGAACATTGCCTGGAAAACGTCACTAATATTATCGTTACTGTTATATGACATGATTTGTCACGTTGTGGAGAATCCAAAGTACCTCTGATTTTGAAGTCACATTTGGAGCTGAAAGTAGCCCGAAGATCAGACCGTTGTTTGTCCGCTTTGGCATGAGACTCGAGCGCCTTCACACCAGCTTCATATCTACTGCTGGGGACAGCTTGTAACCAGCTGCAAAACTCGCCCTTATCGAGCCAAGTCACGTTAAACACACACTTCCCCATGATCTTTGAAAACTACGCGTTTTACCACAGCCCTGACTTAACGTTGCACGAATTCAGCGGACAGGTAGCCTTCCTTCATTTTATTGGTGGGTTACATACCGCCACCTACTTTACAGGAGTTATACCTGCAGTGATCACGCAATGGGATTATCGTCATCACCAACTTATTACCGCGTTTTAATATTTTATTTTCGGCAGACAACGCTTGAGCACAATTAACAAAATGAACAAAGGTAAGAATTTTAAGACTTGGGTAAATTAAATTTAAGACCTAAACTTGCGTTTTTTAGGCTTTTTGAGGCCTTAAATTTAACTTTCTGAATTTAAGTCTTTTTTTAGACTTTTTAAGACTCCGCGGGAACCCTGTTAAGACATAAAGGCCACGTCTGATCCTGAGCTCTACTGTGTTTTTACCTGTTCGCGTTCGGGTCTTTGTGGTTGGGAGTCTGACAGCTCAGAGACGGGTGTAACCTGGGAGGAGGTGCAGGTGTTCTCGTGACATGAAGTGAGGATGAAGTGGAAACATGGACCGTGGGAGCTTTACGATCCTGAAAGAAGCCACAAAAAAGATTGATCATGAACCAATCCCTGCTGAGCCTACTCTAGCTCAAATAAGTAAATACAAAAAGCATGAGCTGTAACCAGACCTCCGGAGACACATGCTTGTTTATGAGAGCAGGGATCTTCCAATCTGATGAAATCTCCTTGGCAAGAGGCTTTTGCTGCTCCTCAGGAGCCTTCGCTGGATTTTCTTCTTCCTTTCTGTTACTTAGTTCTTCCAAATTTTCTGCAAAACCAAACATTAGCATCATTTATTTTTCACATTAACCCAAGAACACACTCAAAGGAAATTTGAACTGTAAAAATTCTAAATGTCTCACTAAGTGTAGGGCTAGCGTTTAAATGCTATGTGACAATCATACCTAACTTTATATTAATAAATAAAAGACAAAAATCTGAGGAATAAAATGTGTCAACTTTAAATATATATATATATATATGATCCTGGACAACAAAATTTATAAAATCATAAGTGTTAATTTTCCTAAATTAAGATTTATATATGATCAGAAAGCTGAAGAAATAAGCTTCTCATTGATGTATGATTTGGATGAAGAGGGCAATATTTGACCGAGATACAACTATATGAAAATCTGAGGGGTCAGAAAAATCTAAATGCTGAGAAAAATCACCCTTTGTCCAACTGAAGATCTTATCAATGCAAAGTTTTAATATATTTGTGGGAAGAAACATATACCTTCATGGAACATGATCTTTACTTAATATCCTAAAGATTTTTGGCAAAAAAGAAAAATCAATAATTTTGACCCATACAATGGATTTCTGGTTATTGCTACAAATATACCCCAGCGACATAAGACTGGTTTTGTGGCCCATATACATATCTTTAAATAACCATAATAATGAACTAAGCCACTAACAGTGATTATCAGCTGTTATTCAATGTTCAAGCTCCAATGGCTTATATAGACAATATGGGAATGCAATGGCCCAATAGGGGAATTATAGCAGCAGGGCTGTGCCGACAGACGATAGTATCGTGCATCGAGGATACCACATGTCCTTGTCCACAGTCAAAAGATATTGGGCTCATTCTCCTATTAATGTATACAACTATTATTATTATTATTATTATTATTAGGCGGCGTATTATTATTGGGCTACCATTATTGAATTCCTCTGCTATTTCACCTCAGCGCCGCACATACACGCAAATGAGGCTCCTCCTCCTCGTGGGAAATGTGTGAAAACCCACAACAAAAATGAACTGCAGGATGATAAACCTTTATTTACAAATTATTAGTGCTAAAAGACATCTTTAACGGTTATGAACGAACACATAAAAGCATCGTCACCTGCATTTCATTTTCTTTTACAGCACGTTACCTAAAAACCATTGTTGGTTGTTGTTCATCATCATTATAATAATAAAAACAATATGCAGTTAGTAAGTTATCACAGTCTAAAACCGGGCTCGTCGTGGGAGGGCTGTCCTTTTAATTTATTTTATTTTTTTAATTTTTAATCTTTAACGTTTTCATTTATGTCCAATATTTAGTGTTAAAATGTCGGTCTTTTAAATAAATGTACTTTAGATTTTCACCTTGTCTGATTTTTAGACTGATAACTTCTGTAAAGATGCTCCAAAGCGGAGGATAAAAATAAAATATATTATATAAAATTGTTCAAAGAATTTATGCATATTCCTAATAAGTAGGAAAAAATCCTAATGATTTTTGTCCTAAAAGAAAAATGATTAATTTTGACTCATATAATGTATAGTTGGCTATTGCTACAAATATACCTGTGCGATGTACGACTGCTTTTGAGCCTCAGGCTCACAAAAACGAATCTTGTGTGAACTACACTGAAGTCCACCGCAAGAAAACAGACCACTCGACTGCTGACCGCGAGATCCTTCCAAATACACAGCAGCAAAAACAAATACATCTAAATAAAGACAGCTCCTTTAACAGAAGACTAACCTGCAGCCTTCTCTTCGTGCTCCGCAGGAAGAAGGTGAGTTTTACCAGAGTTCAGATTTCTGATGGCGGTCTGCAGCAGCTCAACGGGCCGTGCGTTTGAGCTCAGCGCTTTCTGAAGAATCAAATTACTCTTCCTAGAATTGCCTGAGAGATTTTCAACACATGTAATTACTGAACACTGAACAATAAGCCCAGAGGACTGTATTTTTGATTGCATGGGGTTTTCAGCACACTATTACTTTCTTTGTAAGGCAATAAATGCCATGCATCACCTTGTGAGAGCTCAAACTGAGCATGTGCAATATGCACAAAAGCAAAAGCTTTACTGTGCGATCTGGCAATACTGAAATGATCTGGAGCATCTTCTGGATCTTCAATCCTGTAGAGGTGGCAAAGAATAGATGGATCAAGACATCAGCTGCTAACATAAGCCTCAGGGCAATGCACCACAGACTCACCCTTTCAGCTCGGCATATCGCACCAGCATCCGAGCATAGCTTTCCGTTTTGCAATGCTTTGCCAGAGGAAACCTGGCGAACACTTTAGAGTAGCAGTCCAGGAGTTTGAAGAGAAACGCGGGGTCTGAACGAGGGTCTCCTCTCTTCTCCAGGTTCTTCAGGAAGATCTGACAGCTTTCAGGAGAGTTTGTGCTGATGAGCTGGTTTATATCAGTGGTTTCTATGAAAGAACCAAAAATATCTGAAAACTGCTCTGCGCAACATCCTATGATGGTTATGCATGAGAAACAGACTAAAACCAAAGCATTCAGGTCCAAATATAACACCATGTAAGAGTTACCTTCCATTCGAGCAGTTTCTTTTCTTTCTGCTCTTTGTAAAAGTGCTGTGATGGTGTCGCCCTCTTCAATGTCTTCCCTCAGATGATCTGGACTAATCAGAGGAGGCTGAACAAAACAACAACGCTGTTCAGTGTCAGCTGGACATGTTACATGTTTACCTTCTGAACGCTGGTACTACGAATGAGGCCGGAAGACTCTTATACCTTCAGGCTTAGTAAACTGTAGGAGTCCCCGTCTGGAGTGCCTTTCCTCGAGGAACACATGGGGAACGCAGAGCGGACATTTGAACCACTTGTTTGCCTGTAGAAAATCAAACAGCAAAGCTTGACAACGAAATATAAAACAACACGACTATAAAATGAGAGTTAAAAATAAACAATGAGGGGCGGTTTCCCAGACAGGTGTTAGATTAAAACAGGACTAGGTCTTTGTTCATTTAGAACATTTAAGTCGTTTTTAGAAACATTTTAAAGCATTTTAAAACCAAACAATGGCAGTTATGTATTTTAAGGTACGTCAGAGCAAGCTTTTCCATTTTAGACAGCTCTAACATTTATTTTAATCTAGGACTAGTCTTAAACCCTGTTTGGGAAGAGTTTGCAATATTACAACATTACTTGTAAAATACATACATTAAAAACCTTTTTTCACTGTTATATACGCATGTGACATGGGTCATACTTGTAGGGGGGAAAAAAATGGAACTCCATAAAAATACGGAGCAATTCCATCCCTGGAGTACTGAAATTATTGATATTTATTTTGGGTCATATCACCACCTGTGTACATACAGACATCTCACCTGGAGAACGCGCTGCCGTGTGCTGCTGGAGCTTCTGCTTTAAGAGCACCGTCACACTCACTGCTCTCATTTTCAGGGATAGAGAGAGGCACCATGGGAACTCTTTCTGCCTACAGGAAGGAGCACAAGCAAACACATGAGTTTCCACTCTCAGGTGTGTTTTGCTGATGGGCTGATGCCCTCTCTCATCTTACCAAAGCTGTTCTTCTCTGTTGTGATCCGGCTCTCCACAGAGGCATGTTCTCCGGTGGACTGAACTTTTGATCACTCCTGGAAGACATTAAAGTTAACATCAATTCATTCATGGTAAAGAAAATGATATCATGTGAGGTCATCTTGAACACAATAGTCTTGTGTATTAGGGATCTATAACAATGGTTTAAAGATTGAAGTCAGATTAATCACCAAGCCTTATTTGTATCAATTCAGCAAAAATAGCAACATTGTAGCAATTTTAAATAACCTCCATAAACATTCAGAAAATAAATCGCTGATTTCCAGCTCAAGGAACATTCCTGATTAGCATTAATGTTGAAACAGTAGAGCTGCTTCATTCTATTTCAATACAACATTGATTTGGTAAGAAATACAAATCATTCTAAATGTTACTTTTGATCATTTTAATGCATCAAAAAAGCCTACACCTCCGGAAAAATATTTTAATCAACAGTGGTGCCATTATACTTAGCCTTTTTGTTATATTTGATACGCCATGTAAACTTGCCATGAATGTCCCACAAAAGAACAGTGACTGTACCCGTGGTGATAAGTGCTGCTGCTCTGCAGGTCCTGCGCTCCATCGGATCTTCTGGAGCTGCTTCTCATGGACTCACAGGATGGCATCACAGGATCTAAATATAATTGCAGCAAATCCTGGTTATGATGCACGCACACTTGTTTCAAACATCTATTACCCACTTCCTACTTTCAGATTTTGCACTGGTACTTTTCCCCACTGGATTTACAACCGGACACAGCTTCAGTAAAACATCATCAACATGATGTAAACTAACCGGTTAAGTTCTCCTTATCTTCATGCGAGAGGAGCTGGCCTTTGCCTGCGTTTAGATTCCTCATGGCATCCTCCAGAACACGTCTGGGTTTAGCATTCATTTCAAAAGCCTTCTGAAGAATCAAAGTGCATTTCTTAAGGTTCCCTGGAGAGAACAACAGCAATTAGTGATCTCGAAATCTTCCTAATCAGCAAACTTTTTTGACTTTTCCTTACCTTGCAAAAGCTCAAACTGAGCATAAGCAATGTGAACAAAGGCAAAATCCTTACAGTGAGATCTCGCTATGTCAAAACTAGCCTGCGCATCATTTACATCTTGGATGCTGTTGATGAAGAGAGAAAGTAAATAGGCAGTCGAAAATTGTATCTGTACAGATCCTCAGGTACACAATTTCCAGGATGTTAAATCATTGTAAATCACAGTGAAACGGAGACTTACGCTTTTAGCTCTGCAAATCTGACCAGCATCTTGGCGTAGCTCTCGACCTGACTGTATTTGCCCAGCGGCATGCTGGAAAAGACTCGCGTGTAGTAATCGACGAGTTTAGTGAGCAGGCTGGGATCTGTTTGAGGATTGCCTTTCCTCTCCAGGTTGGTCAGAAGCGTGCGGCAGGTGTCGGGGGAGTTCGAGCTGATGGCCTGGTTGATGTAATCGGTGTCATCTGTAAGGAAGAAAAGCTGAAGATATTCTGCTCTGCTCAACTACAACCCCATGATGCTTGTTTGGCCAAAACATTTCTCTCCTGATCAGTTGATCAGTAGATCAGGATTGTTAAAAGCCCTTCAGAGATTGACAATTACTGACAACCATAAACATTTATATTGGAAGTACAGGAACGAGATCATATTCATTCCCAGGGCTGGAATTCCCTGATTTATCCATGTTTAAAGCGTGGGATAGGAGTTAACTTGTTTATGACCCAAATCTGGAAATAATTACCATCATTGTATAACTTCTTCATCTTGGCCAGGCGTTGACACAGCATGGCGATCTGCATCTGTCGCTCTGTGCTCTCTTCTTCATCCATCTCTGCACACTAAACACTGATCACACCAACACAGCACACTTAATCGACTGTAATCACATCTTTGGAAAGACTACACAATGTTTCAGTCTGCGTCTGCATCCATGTCATACTAAACAAGTCTCACCAAACCCTTGACGTTACTTCTCAACAGATCGTAGAGGATTCAAACCTAAATAGCGAGGCCCAGGCTTGGACAACACAACGTTCAAAGCTTTTTTCGATGATACTAACGTTAACTTACACTTAAGTAAATATAATGTTCGTCATCCTTGTCTGGGGCCCTGTCAGTTAACGTTAGTTCTTTATCCAGTTAACTAGATCAGATGAGGGAATAACGTTAGCTGCTGTTATTATTACCTCACAGATCCTCGCTAACCTAGACTCACGTTACAACAGGAAATTCCTCGTTGACAATCGTATATTATTGATTTCATTATTGCCAATCTAAGTCTTGACGCACTATGTCGCATTGTGGACGATGTTATAGAGTGTTTAAAAGCAGTATACTTACAGTGAGACGGAGAAAGCAGAAGTCTGAAGGTAGGATCAGGCGAATGTTTTGTTGAACGACCGTTTCAAAATCCGCGACTTCCATCAATACGCGCCTTCCTATTGGTCCATTTGTATTTCACGTGACCAGTTGGTATCTGAGGGGCGGAGCTTCCCAGCAGCTTACTTTCATTCTTCATTCCTTCTTTTGGAAAACTTATCTAAACAAAACGTGTCATATGAAATGATAGAATTCATCTTGTAAAATTGAAACTAGAAAGTTAGTAGTTCAGCACTTCCTCTGTTAAGATGAATGAACAGGATATAAACAGACCATGAACAATGTGGAATTGATAGAATGACAGTATTTCAATTCAAATGAGATGCAGACAATATTTTATTCAATTATTATTATGTGAGTACTACATACAACTAAACTTGAACTTGATTCAATCCATTTATATTGAGTTTTTAAACGCTGGAAAAAAGCTTATTTTATTGTTTACCATAAAAACTTGATAAAAATGTTGATCATAATAAATAAAGCATTCTTTAGTAAACGTTTCTGCAACAGGATCAAAGATGTATTTTGGCCCTTTAGTCCAAGTGGATTGAGTATATAACCCCTATTACAGCAAATGTTTTTAGTGTAGAACCTGTTTTATGTTTCTTTATAAAAATTGTGTCCACATCAGTTTTTGTAAATAGGTTTGTATAAACACAAAATAAATATATTGATCTGTTATTGTCACAAAGTTATTGGTATTGATTCCTGATCAGGGACGTACAGTATATTGAAAATGCTGTATAATTCTATCTCTTTGCAATAAAACTTTCATTCAGTTTAGTGAAAATTACAATTTCTGCAAGTTATTTAAAACTCCGCCCGCTCCGCTATCTTTTGTGGAAAAATCAATTTGACAATTCAGTTGAATTACTTTACTCTAAATCTAGTGTGTAAAGTTCAGTATATTACACCATTGTCCATTTACTCTTCTTTGTTGCAAACAACTTGAAAGACGTCTCCAGTAATATTGGGGCTGTAATATTGTAAAAAAATAAAATAATAAAATGGTGGTTATGTTTAGCAGTCACTCGTAAAAATGTAAAAACTGGATGAATTTTTGTAAATAAATAACATAAAAGACACATACAACATACAGTGGCACTTTCTTTTATTTTTGATTAGTAGTGAAACTTTTCTAAAGGTGGTAAAAAAACAACCTTCCTTACAGAATAAATAAATTATAAAGTGAGTTTACTTAGAGGAGAATGACTGGAACACAGTCCAAGCAGAGAAATGCTTTTGTAAACACAAATGTAATAAGCATATAATTACTTAGCAGTAAGATGAACATATTGGTACATAACGACTGAAAAGGTTAGATAAATGATAGAACGAAGACCTTAAACAAGTAATGTTTAGGAGTGACAGGGCTGTTTTATTGATCATCTCTTCGAGGAAGTGCAACATTTTACAATGAACCACCAATCTAAGCTCCTAGTCTATCTGCTGGCCTTGCTTGGGTCCTTCCAGCTTCCGAAGAGTTTCATCCCACTGTGAAAACTGTTTTGATAAAAGAAACATCTGTGGAATAAGTTAAGGGCATTCCTGTGAATAAATTCAGCTGTTGAAGAATGAGCTTAATGTGTGCTGCCTTTAGCTGCGGGGAGTTCCCCACACAAGTCCTTCACTGCAAGTAAGGATACCATCTTGTTGTATTCTTCAAACAGCTTCTTCACTTCAGCAGATAATTCTTCATTCTGGTCCTGTGGAAGTCAATCAGGATTAATAAATGTTCATACAGGAGGTTAATCAGCACGTTTCAAGACACTGAGGGGAGAGCATGCTACAACAGATGTAAAATATTTATTAAATATTTTATTTTTTACTTACCTGCTGTTGAATGTGAATTTGTGACAACCGCTGCACTTTAGTGGTCAGCTCTGGAACCGCTGTGGTACCATGACACGAGGGGAAAACGTTGTTAGAAATACAATAACCATAGTCTATGGTTCATTTACATCTCTAACATATTTCACCTTTTACGTGGTTGCTGTCCAGAAGAGGCTGCAGATTGTGCACCTGCTCCAATAACGTGGCCTGAGACCGCAGAAACTCCTCCTCTGCAGATAAAGAACGAGCTTCATGTACTGTTCAGACTGCTTAGACCAGTCCATTTATTACGGTGGCCGAGAGAGCTCAACGCACTGCAACTTAACAAAACACATGCAAACAGAAGAAAACACATGCAAACTGCAAATTCTCGCAACGCAACCGCGCTGCTAACAGCACAAACCACAACGGAAATGTTTCAGGGGGAAAAGTGACGAACCCATCTGGGACCTGATTATTTGTTCCTTGGCTTTTGGTCAGAGTAGAACTAGAAGGTGAGTTTTTTGTGTTTATTTTAACAACCTGATCATACGGGCTAGATATTATTAGACTAATCTGACGAATTAATTTAATGCTAATTACTCTCTGATGGGTTCATCCCTTTTTGAGATGCCCCTGAAACATTTCTGTTCTGTGCTGTTTGCAGCGGGTTTCTGTGTTTGGCTGCGTGGCGAGAATTTGCAGCGCCTGTGTTGTCAAACTAATGAAACCTTGCATGTGTTTTCTTAAATTGCAGCGCGTCGAGCTCTCTCAGCCCCGTAATTTAGTGAAAATCAGAGCACTGACCTGCTAGAATGAACTCTAGTTTCATTGCATCTGGCACAGCAATGAAGTCTGTGAACTGGGGGTCCAAGAACTTCAGCAAATCTTCAACTGATAGAAAAGATGCATTGAAAAAACGATGAAGCAACATCACACATCAGCAGTATGTTGATTACAAAGGTTAAGTGAGAGGTTCTCACTCTTCTTGTGAAGGATCTTGACACGCTCTCTCTTGTTTGCTGTGTTTGCCAGAGCAGCACTGATCCTTGTGAGCGATTCAGCACACTGAAGGAAGGAAAGATCGATTAGAAATTCAGCCAAACATGCACACACTGCAAACATGGAGATTCTGGAAATAGAGAAGTCTTATATGTCCATTACACACTT
Organism: Enteromius thamalakanensis; assembly: GCA_032357475.1. Classification (NCBI taxonomy): domain Eukaryota; kingdom Metazoa; phylum Chordata; class Actinopteri; order Cypriniformes; family Cyprinidae; genus Enteromius; species Enteromius thamalakanensis. The sequence goes on from JAUCMT010000032.1 coordinate 2,918,760, forward strand.
TTAATCAACTGTTACTTTTAAGAACTAAATTTCCATGTAATCTCTAAACTACGAAAATGATTGTGCATGCAGTTATACTTCATGATTTATGATTATTTATTTGTAATTCATAATTATGTAGTTATTCTATTTGTTTCTCTTGGGAGGACTAAATGACATACCAAGCGGACTGCACGTGTATAAACTCACACTCGTTTAATGTGCACTAGTCAGTGTACTAACTAACTAGTTGACAGAGGAATCACGCATCCCCCCTGTTTATGTGTCACGAGCCCTGCTGCCACGCCCGCGGTGTCTGCATCAAACACCAGCACCCAGCTCCTGACACAACTAATAACAGCACAATCATCAACAATGACTGATGTTATGATCTAAATATCATCTGTCAAATCCACATCAATAAACCCCGCAGCGCAGCAGCTGACCGAGAGAGAGAGAGGTCGCGCGCATGTGTCTGGAGTAAGTCACCTTCACTGGTTTGTTGGTTTTTCCTGCTCTGTCGCCATAAACGCGATTTTCGAGAAGTTGAAGGCGAGCGTCCAGATCATCTACGTTGTTTTTCCCTTCCATTTTGTTGTCCAGTGGATCTGCTCTAAACCGGAAATGACGCCCCGAAGACCGTCTTCTTCCTCTTTAATTTTATTGGCGGTTGGCATCCAACATGGCGCATTACCGCCACCAACTGTTGTGGTTGTGAAGCATCAATGCCCTATATAGGAAATAATTTGAAAATAATTGGAAATTCATAATTTCAACCCTGGAATGTTGTCGGAGGCTATAACAAGACTTTTGTGACTTTATAAAAATAATTACAATTTTATGTTGTAAATCTAGGTCAATAAAATTACCATACTATGGTTCCTCGCCAGTCTATGGTCATCTTTTTTTCCCAAAAGGGCATATATTTACAGTGTTAAAAACACACATAAAATACAAATAAATACATTAAATGTGCATACACTTTTTATCTTTTTCTTTTATTTATTTTTTTCCCCTTTGTTTTATGAATTTGTTTATGTGCCATAGACTCTTGTTTTCCAAAAGCTGGATATATACAAAAATGCAGAGTTTAGATCTACTGAAAATGAAGAATACTGACAAATACTGTATGTAAATATATAATAACAAGTGAAGATAGCACACTAGTCTAGGTGGTACCACTTATCTTAGCAGTAATAAGGTTCACAGTAAAAAAAAAAAAAACACCAGTGTATCCCATAATAATACAAACTGGCTTAAAAGTAATAAATGAATAAATCTATTAGGTTAAACATTATATTTCACTATTTATGGCTTGATCATTTCAATAAATCTCCCACTGAATCACTGCATAATGTTATACAAACCTGTGTCAACATTACTATTGTCCTACATTTTAATGCATTATTTGTATATAGCTACATAAAAAGGTCCCGCATCCGGCACAGTCTAACTATAGACATAACAGGATGTTACCTGAATAGGGCGTATAATCAAATATGCTCGCACCATTTTTCATGTCACAGCGTTCACTACTTTCTAGAAATGTTATGCAAACAACACCGATCTCAACATTTAACACAACTACTCAACCATATAATTCAAGAGTTTCGTTAACTTAGCATTGTTCGTTTCGATGCTATTTATATTTTTGTGAGAGTAGGTATGAGCATAAACGCATACCTTTTTTAACTCCGGAAGTACGCTGAAGTTTGAAACTCTGCGGGCAAATCCTGATTGGTCAAATGCCACGGTGTCGCCATCTGAGTTCTGCTTATTGTCTGGAAGAAATCCATGCGGCACGAGATCGCTCTAATGAAAGATTGATTAAGTTACCAAATACAGTTCCTTGCCCGATAAAGGGTTAATTAAAAAAAAAAAATTAAATTCTCTTAAATAATCTAGTTGATTTTAGAAATGTCATAATATGGTGTTCTAGCTGCAGAAAAAGATAGCAAATCTACTGCTAGTCTGTATCCCAACACGTTGACACTGTCTAGCAGGACTTCCCTCTCAACGTTATACGCTGGGCAGTCTATTAAAACATGTAACGTTACCACAGTTTCTGCTTGGTTGCATGATGAACACTGACCATTATTATGTTTCCCTATAATGTTGAGATAATGATTAAGGTTAGTATGACCTTGCGATTATTGTTTCCAGTCTTTTTGAAGGAACCTGTCGCTGAATCTTATGGAGAAACCTCCCCTTTGCGTTTGTATGCCATTGTTTTTGCCATAAATTGCTTACATTAGCTTTAATTACAGTTTTAATTTCATTTCTACTTAATGGCACATCTAGATACCTTAAATCTAAATTAAGGGTTTTTTGGCCAGGGAGTCCACAACTTCATTGCCATCCACTTCTACATGTGCTGCAACCCAAATAAAACTCACAGATGTATCCCTAAAAAATGTCATATACTAAGTTTAGTCTACATGAAGATTAGAGGTTTAAAATACTGACCAATGCTGCCATAGAATCTGAACAGACAACAAACTTATTTGGCTTCTATTTGTAGTAATGCTAATAAAATAGCTAAGAGTTCCACAGAATAAACTGCTAAATTATCAATCCTTGCCACGGTCCTCCAGCGCAGCCGACGTTCATTATATTCCCCGTCAGCTTTATAAACACTGTCTAAAAAGGTGAAATATTTTAAACTCGAGCAGAGACCATCACATCCTGGATCCTGGTTCCTGCAGGGGAACAGTTAAAACATACAGGCCTACATCCATTTAGCCATACTGTATGTGTAGTGTATTCTAGATATTTCTCTCACAGATCTTAGACTCCTTAGACTTCTTAGTTTAGTCTATGTACTGGCCTAGGCTACATGTAGGCCTGCTTTATCTTAATTTATGCATGACACTTTCCAAATGGAGTATCAATTTTAATTGTATAGTCACCCTACAGTCAGTATAAAAATCCATTAACAAACAACTGCATGAGTTATGTGAACAATGTTGTACCCAAAACAAAAAAAGACAGAAAACTCAAAAACAAATGTTTTTGCAAATTATTAAATAAAAAAAGTACATTTAGGAAAAGTTTTAAAAAGTAACATGGCTATATATATATATAAACATGTGGTAGGGTAAGCTATTACAATCAAACTGGATTCTCATCAATATTATGATCTCAAATCATTAGTATTCAAGAATTCGTATTAATATTAAAAAAATAAATAATAAAAAATAAAAAAAACATTAGCCTGCATTAAAAAAGTGTATAAAAATGTAAAAAACAAAAAACAAAAACAAAAAACTACCAAATATCTAATATTTAGTAACTGTTTTGTGTTAGTGTGGATATGTTGTATTTTTGTACTGTATGAACATAAATATGAATCTAAATATTCTTGTTTACAAGCATAGATCCTAAATATTATTTTCTAAGTAGCAAATAAAACAACTAAATATAAAATAATAAGAAGTTTAAGAATGACACAGTAAGAGTAAGATACCGTATTTCTTAAAGCATCCTGCGCAGAGACTGAAGGTTTGAGTGCACCTGTTTCTGCGCATGCGCACTAGAGCGGCGAGTGGAGGGGAGCGACCCGACAGCCGCAGTGATGCCAGTGACCCTGTAGGATGCTCCGTACACGGATGGGTTTATTAGCGTCTGTTTCAGCCCCGGGCCTTTGAGCGGATCCGGTTAGATCTGGGACGAAGGTGTTTTGCTCAGCACGGAATAACGGGATCGCGCGACCTTGCGCTGAATGTCATTTTAATCGCGCTACGGTAAGAACGCAATCATCGCCGTGACGACACTGAATGCCAGTTTAACGCTAAATCTGTGATACTGGATAATGTGTGTTTGAGATGTGTGAGAGAGGATAGGCTGGGGTATTTTGCCGCATCGGATTGATTTCGGATTGTTGCATCGCATCTCTCGTAACCTGGCGTCGTTTATCTTAACGCACTAAAAAGCCTTTTAATCATGGGTTTGGGAGAGGCTGTGATGGGGGTCTGCCGATCATTGTTTGGTATTCAACGACGTATTTGACCGAGGCTTTTATATGCTTCAATTAAAATGATGCGAGTGCGTCCTTTTATCAATAATATGGCGATTAATATTATATATGAGCTGATATGTGCTGACACGTGCTGTCCTTGTCTTTGTGCTGAATTACACCCCACCTCCCCATCATAATAAACCCTTCCCCATCCCCACCTCCTCATCCAGGCTGCACCGCCACATGGCTTCCCATCTTGTGCTGACCTCTTATCTCTCTTATTTGTTCTTAGACCGTTAGGATTTGAGTCTCAGCGATGGATATCCTAAAGCATATCATCCACGACACAGTCGAATTCTACAAATGGAGCCTCAGCATCGCAGGTAACTGCTCTTGACCCTGTGACCTGAGCTCAGATTAAATAAAGCTCTGGCGTGTTAATACATTTTCCCATCAGACACTGAACAACAGCAGATGCTCTGATTTAAACCAATGTAAATGTCTGAAGCTGTACAACACTAGCCATTTCTGAGTTGAACTATTAAGTGGTTGTTTAATAGCATGTATTGTAGTAATAATGCAGAAATAATAAGTGCTATTGTCGCTTTCACTGATTTAGAGTCTGTTGATATGCTATAATCTTAAAAGCGTGTTTTAGATCTTCTAATCCATAAACCCAATACCTAAACTTAACTATTACAGTAATAAACAAGAATTTGTATAGGCAAAGGTTGTAGTTAATAGTTCGATAAAATAAAATGTAACCAATATCTGGTTGCTGCTTATCATCACACAGTCTCCAATCAATGATACAATAATAATTCAAGTGCTGCTGCTGAATGTGTTTACAATAATATTAATGAATACTCTTTTTGGAAAATTGTGTCTTTTTTCGGTTGTTAAATTAGTAATTGTTATGAAAAGCCAACAATTGCTATATATTGTCTATATTCAGTGTTGGTTTTAATATAAGACTGCTGAAACTATTTTTAGATAGAAAATCATGACGACTTCCTGTGGTAAGCGGAAGCCTATGGCTGCTAAATTGAGTTTATTTCCCCATTTTGAATAAAATATGATTTATATTGGGATCGAAATGATGATGGAAGGGGAGAAATATAGAAAGGGCGAGGGAAAACACCCCGGAGAAAGTCGATTAAATAACGAGTGAGGACGCCACAGCCGAGGAGCAAGAGGAGAGTAATGGCGGACGAGGAGAGAATGTAAAACTGACGGCGGCGGAGATAGAAGATAACGTGCAAGACATTAAGATGATGGCCATGGACATGAAGTCTGAGCTGAATAACTTTCCAGCTGAAGCGAACGGGCCTGGAAGCCCGCTCAAGGCAAAACAACGTTCGTATTTATGGTATTTCTGAGAGAAATAACATTCATCAATTTGGCGAGAACTTCATCACGAAATACAGAGATGTCATAGAGCGCTCGGTCCTAGACCCCCCAGCGAGGCGCAGCCACAGTGATTGTGTACTTTCAAGAGTTTAAAGTTAAAGAGATGGTTCTGCACTCTGCGTGGAAGAAAAGGGACATTTTCTTCAGTGACAGGCGGGTTTACTTCGACCGGTACTCCCCTGCAGAAACGCTGGCAAAAAGACAGGCGTGCACACATACTAGGAGGATTCTCTGAGACAAGGGAATACGGTTCTATACTCAGGCTGGGATGGTTATGTATGGAAGTGCAGAGCTCCTGAAGAAAAGAGGGTTCCAGATTGGCCATGAAAAGCGCTGATGACCCCTTGGCAACGATCTGCATCTACAGCAAATCAGCAGACCCGGCAGGACTTGATTAAAGAGAAGCTCCAGAGCTTTTGCTGACAAAGATACACTTGGAGGTAAAGGGATTGGGAGATAAAAGACTGATAAGTGACTTGACACTAAGAATTGGTCAAACGAGAGTTATCGGTCATGGACGTTTTGTTTTATATTAAGGGATAGTGTTTGCCCTCAGTGTGTTGTTGATGTAACATGAAGTTTCGTTTTCGGTTAATGTATAGTTTGTTTCTGTTTTGTATGTTGTAGTTCTTACGATGTTCACTTGAATGTCAACGTATTAAACATTTTTGGATACATCAGTTAAAGTGGGGTGGCAACAGGTAGAGGGGCTCTGTGTTTAGACCCCTGCAATTAGAAATGCTCATTACTTCGGAATGGAGGTCCTCTCATGTTTTTGTTGTTGTTTACAGGGTTCAGGTTTTGTTTTGTAGTTTAGGTGTAGTTCAGGCTTGGTCACCAATAGCATGTCATTTAAACATAGTGTTTAACTACAAGTTCAAATGCAGTTTCATGAAAAGGGAAAAGTTACATGTTATATTTTGGCAGGAGACTCATCTCAATAGCGCAGAACATGAAAAACTTGGGTTTTAAGAATGTATTTTACTCATCTTATAGGAAAGGGAATAGAAGAGGGGTAGTGATACTAATTTCCAATTTCAGAGAAACTTCCCTAAAGAAGGTAAAGATAAGAGGCATTGTAGTGCATTTGGCCCAGTTCTCTTCTAAACATGGATTATAAATTGTATGCATCAGTGCTAGCTAAAAGACTGGAAGATATAATACCAGAATTAGTGGATTTAGATCAGGTGGGTTTGGTGCATGATAGGCAGACACAAGATAATATTAGACAGGTGCTACATGTAATTGATCATATCACCAAAGAAAATACCAGAGCAGTGTGTGTCAGTCTTGATGCTGTTCGTTGGGAGTACCTTTATCTGAGATAACACCAAAGGTTAGCATCCCAGGTTAAAACAATTCAGCACCTACTCTGGTTATTTACTAAATGTTAAAAAAACACAGTTCCACTCCCCACCCAGAGCCCAGCCCACCATCTCCCCGCTGCGCGGAGCCACAGCCCGAGCACAACCATGACGGAGAGTCAGAGCATGACATGACCAACGAGGCATCGCCTCAAGGTGCCACAACCGACAGAGCAGGTGGGAGAGCCGGCCAATCAGCTCGTCACAGTGGAGAGAGCCACGGACAGTGGAAGACATCACAGCTGACATCTGGGACAGCAACAGCACCCTCCAGTGCCTGTGCCTCATAGACACTTCCCAGTACTTGTAGATTCACCACGGTTCTGCCGTCGGATCACTCATTTCCTCCTTCTGCCTCAAAGTCCCGGACTCCGCCTTGGCCCTCTGAACCGCCGGCTCCATCTCCCTCCTCTCCATCTTGGCCCGTCAGTCCAGCAGCTCCACAAGGTTCCATCGTCTTCATCGTCCACCATCCGCCGCCTCAGGACTCCACTCCTCAGGCTACTTCTCGTCCCTCCGTCTCTGTCAGGCTCCTCCTTCCCTCCAGCTCCACCTCAGGCCTGGCTCCACCGTGGCCTTCCGGATCCCTGTCTCCGCATGGGTCGCCAGTGCCATCTGCTTCGCCCTCCGGATCCTCGTCGTCGTCCTCCACCTGCTCCGCCGCTGTCGGTCAGCCCCCTGAAGTCGGTGGCCACTCCTTCTCCATGGCTCCTCCCTCCCTTCTGCTGGGAGAACCTTATAAGATACTTTATAACCCCCAAGTTAAAATCTTTTCCGGATGGTTAGTCTGGTAGTGGTTTGTGCTGGAGGAAATGTGGGGAGCTAAAAGCAGACCACCTTCATATATTTTGGAGCTTCCCCGTTACCCAGCTTTACTGGCAGGAGGTAACACGTAATATGTATATTATTTTTAATGATGCAATTGATTGTTCTTTTTCTACAATGTATCTGGGTAATTTACCAGCTCTAATGGCAGGGAGAGAAAAGGACTTATTAAAGATACTATTAGCAACCAGCAAGAAAGCTGTAACGCGACAGTGGCTCCAAGCTGATCCCCCAGCAAGCAATGAATGGCGGGACATTGTAACCAACGATCAAAATATGGAGAGAATCACTTTTGCATTAAAACTACAGATGGACACATAGCTTCAATACTGAGATAAATGGGTTGTGTTTATGTCTTAGTTTTCTGTAATTTGATTTTTAAATGCTTTTGTTAAGGTGACCGGTCCGTCTGCCAAGTTCTGTTGTTATTCTTTGTTCTCTTTTGTGGGAAAAAAAAAAATCTAAATGAAAATCATGCCACTTTCATGAGATCGGGTCGTTCACTTTCACATGTTCTTGAGCAAATACACACAATATTATATCACTATGTCTGTCTTGATGAGTATCCAAATAAACACAGTCAATTAAATAAATATTAACAGTTAAGAAAATATTGAATGTATTGAATGTTTTAAATAACATGAGAAAAATGATCATTCTTAGAGTTACAAACAGCATGAGAGAGGTTTGTCTTTAACGTGTCAGTATAACGGATCCATGCGTTTCTTATATTAGGCTAATAATGTTAATGAAACAACATCAGAAAAACAGATCTTAACTAATTACTTTATACAGTAATACAGTTTTCATAAGCACAGTAAAATACTGTTTATTTAGGTCATCTATCGTCTCTATGAGGGCTTAGCCCTCCTAAAAATCTATAACTATATTAGTGTCCAAGCCAACAGCTCTTTAAAGCAGGATGGATTATGATTGGCTGTCAGTGTTTTTATCATTCTTCAACTGGACAATTTAGTTCTGATGTTAACTTCACTATTTTAATAGAAATATAAAGATTATTAAAACTTTATAGTTAAAGGTTATCATTATCATCTTTGGTGTGAACGGCTCTGTAGGATGAGTGGTTCTTCACAAAGCTTGTGGACTCCCCTATTCCCTTCGCCATCGGAAAGAGTGGCGTCTTTATTTCTCTGTAAATACTGAGAAAAGTTATAGAATTTATTCACTTGCACAATAAACATTTAACCAGAGTTATGCTTGTGTTGTTTTATGAAAAAAACATCAGGAAATACTGGAGCCAGTGCAATGGATGGGCATTTGTAGATGCCAGATGAAAGCGTATTGTGACATGGTTTGATGTGTGTGTGTGTGTGTGTGTGTGTAGACAAGCGCGTGGAGAAATGGCCGCTGATGGAGTCTCCTCTCCCCACGCTGGCCATCAGCTCCTCGTACCTGCTGTTCCTCTGGCTGGGGCCCAAGTACATGCAGGGCCGAGAGCCCTTGCAGCTCAGGAAGACCCTCATCGTCTACAACTTCAGCATGGTCATCCTTAACTTCTTCATATTCAAAGAGGTGGGCTCACCCAAACTCACAGCTTCACAGAAAACGCCACTAGTTCTTGTATTTCAGCTTTGCTTTTGTTCATGAATAATGAAGTCATTTCTTTTATTTGTGAAAATGATCATTTAGACTTTTCAGCTCACAGCAATAAGTGATAACGTGATGCAATAAAGTGATGCAATCATTTCTTTCAAGAAACCTTTCTACCCGAGTTAACCCATGGAAAGTACTATTGGTGCTATACATGAAAGTATTTTGATTGATTCAAAAATATTAAATAATATAATTTATGTAAATTTTCATTTCCTGTATCTGACTAGAATCAAAACACCTGTTTTTATTAGAAGCTACGTAAGTTTGATCCACACCAGGTTGCTTCAGCACGGTGCTGTCCATTAAATGTGCTATAAATGTACCTCGGCTGCTATATTAAGCAGTAGATTGAAGCAACAATGACTCTGGGTATTTATGATTCAGCAACAGCGACTTCGTCTGAACAGATGGTCAGAAGTCAGATTTAAGAAATGAATGAAATCAGACCAGCCAACAGAGATTGAAATCTGAAAAATAACATCATTTTCTGATTTTTCATCTCATTTTTTATTGCAATGCACATCCATAGTTTTGGTTTCTGCTCGTTCTTTTGAAAAGTCACATTTTTCTTTAAATGAATAATTCTCCCAAAAAGGACAATTTCCTGGAAATGGATTCATCCTTCCGAGATTAAAATGAGTTTGGATATTTGGAGAAATGTGTCACTGCATCAGTGTCTCATCAGTGGATGCTCTGCAGTGAATGGGTGCCGTCAGCATCAGTTAACATCAGGAGAAGATAATAGCTGTGTGTTTGTAAGAAACAAATCCATTATTAAGACTTTTTTTTTGCTTTAAACTTTTGATAAATACATATCCATACTTCATAATAACAGTTCTTACAGTGATAAAGAAATCTTGTCTAAATCCATAGAGAAATGGGCACAGATCGAGCACCGTTTACAAGCCAGAACAGTTCTGAACAAATACGTGGGTGAGAGATGACAGGAGATGGATGATGAAGGAGATGTTTTTATAAATTATAGACTATTTGTTTCGTGCAAAGCTTTTCTTCTCCAGATGTTAACTGATGGATTGAAGTGCTGTGGATTATTGTGATGTTTTTATTGTTTGTTTGGACTCTTATTCTGACGGCACCCATTCACTGTAGGGTACAGTATCTCCAAATCTGATGAAGAAACCAATCATCCTTATTTTAATGAACCAGTGCTTTAACATACATCTTTTTTGAGTGAGTGTTTTCACATGGCAGTGACCTTGCTAGAGATGCGATGTGTTTTATGCATATGATGAAGGAATAGTCCTTTATACCAGCCATATGAAATAGTCCAAACGTTTGTTGTATTTCAGCTCTTCCTCGCAGCACGAGCGGCCAACTACAGCTACATCTGTCAGCCCGTGGACTACTCCGACGATCCCAATGAAGTGAGGGTGAGTGTGCTGATCACAGATGGTGCTGCTCTCCGGTTACTGGAGCGAGAAAACCAGGGAGTTCGGTTTCACTCTGTGACGTCACATGAACACACACCGTCTGGCTTTCACACTCACACACGCGTAGATCCGTTACTGCTGGACTGAGCAAACCTTGAACCAATTTGAGGTAAATTAGGAGTAGATCAAATTTAGTCTAATAATTTGTTTAGCTTTATACCACAAGTCTTTTCTTTGAATTATTAAAGAGAGATTTTGGCCAGCTGTGACGTTCAATGTGCAAATATGAAGGACACAGATTATGGAAAACAGTTTTTGAATCTTTAGCCATATGACTTCAGAAATCTCTTGACATTTTACTATTAAAACATCCTGTAGGTTTTCTCCTCATTAGTCCAAAAACCATTTTGATGGAAAAAAAAATCATTCTAGCATTATAAGTGCACCCCAGCAAACATTAAGAAAAAAAGTTCATGACTGCTTTACAGTGCATTAGGTTAATTGAAAATCATGTTTGTCATTTTAAAACTTGTCTAATAGCAAATATTGTGGCTTTTATTAAATATTATTGTCATTGCTTGGTTAGTATGCTACGACGGAGCTTTAGTGCCACCCCCCCCCAAAAAAAAAAATCTTAAACTACGAGAATAAAGTCGTAATGTTACGAGATTAAAGTCGAAACTACGAGAATAAAGTCGTAATTTTAGGAGATTAAAGTCATGATACTACGAGAATAAAGTCATAATGTTACGAGATTAATGTCGAAACTACGAGAATAAAGTGGTAATGTTACGAAATTAAAGTCGAAACTACGAGAATAAAGTCGTAATGTTACGAGATTAATGTCGAAACTACGAGAATAAAGTCGTAATGTTACGAGATTAATGTCGAAACTACGAGAATAAAGTCATAATGTTACGAGATTAATGTCGAAACTACGAGAATAAAGTCGTAATGTTACGAGATTAAAGTCGAAACTACGAGAATAAAGTCATAATGTTACGAGATTAAAGTCAAAACTACGAGAATAAGTCGTAATGTTACGTTCAAGAAAACTAAACAAACACTAGGACAGAGGAGGCTAATGTTGGTCCTGGAGGGCAACCAAAAAAGAAAGACCTTGATTAGCTGGTTCAGGTGTGTTTGATAGGGTTGGAGCTAAACTCTGAAGGGACATCTGTCCTCAGTGTTCCCCAACCCTATATATAGGAGGCAAACATGCTATACAAAATACAAACAAATTACATACCACAGACAGGAAGTTACAGAAGGAACCAGGTACATGTGACACAAAAAAGAAAGCTTATTTGAGGAAAGCATACATGTTTATTTTCTAAAACCCCAAAAATGAACACCTAAAATTGCAATAAATAAATAAAAACGTAATTTAAAAAAAAAACAATTAAAATGTATTGTAAAATGTAAAAGTCATCTTGCACTGGATGGCCTCATTTACCAGCTGCAATCATAAAAAGTACTGCTTTTAAGCCTAACATGTGTCTTAACATGCCTAACATGTCTTATAATGTAAATGCATAAATTATGCTTGCAATAGTTTCAGTTCTAGCACTTTTAACAAGTATACTTAAGTACATCTTTAGTTAGACTTCATCACTAATTTCTAACAGTTAAAATGCATTAAGTACAAAATTAGTTATTCCAATTTAGAAGACTTTAAAGGATTGGCTATTATATATAGCAGAATAGTGCTGTTGTGTTGAGCATTATTAGCATCACACTGAAGCAAAGGACATGTCAGGGCCAGTGTTGCCAGATTGGGCGGGTTTCTGCCCAATTGGGCGGTTTTCAATTTGTTTGTGCGGGTAAATATTGGCTTTGGCGGGTGGACAAAATTTGGGCGGGTTTTGGGTCATTTGGGCGGTTTTCAAACATATGAATAATATAGACTAATTAGTTAACATACAAGCCCAAGTGTACATGCCGCATCCAACCAGTCACACAACGTTACTAAACACAGGCACACTGCAAAGACTGCTGGTGCTGATGTTGACGTTGCGGCCGCTTCCAGAGTTAATGATTCAGGAGTGACGGGGGTTTAGCGCGATAAAGGATATAGAACTTTATAATATCATTAACTCTTAAAACGTGAACTACACCTGTGAGAGGGAGAGATGACTTGAAGTGTCTTATCACTGCAACTTTAAAATCAGAGCACAGTTAAATAAAAATCTATACGAACCTGTCTTTTCTCTTTCATACGGATCAGATTGGTATTGAAATCTGCTGGACTTGTTACTTTCGACTGTGCAAAGATTTGTATAATGTTCAATATAAACTTGGAAGACTTCCTAGTTCTGTGTGAAAGGTAAACGCATTAAAGTGTTATTTTATATTTGTTATGTCGGACTATCATGCAGTATGCATCAATGCATTATAGTTTTGACTGTCATGGTGTGTGCACGATCACTATATTGGATATTTTTTACAGTAAAATTCTGTTGATATTGAAAATGATGCCGTTTTTTCGAGGGCACCGTTTTTTTTTTTCTTTTTTGTATTGCCTTTTTGACTGTCTGCTGCTTGCATATTTTTCATATTTAGTAGGCTAATTTCTTTTTAATCTATCTTCTTCGATTTATATAGCATTATGTTTATATTGTTTTGTCATCATAATTTTGTTTTATAGTGTTAAAAATGCTGTTTGTGAACCTTGATTTGCATTCGATCACATTATATTGATAGTTAAAAAATTGGGCGGTTTTTGGGCGGGTATTTTTAAACTTTTGGGCTGGAAATCGTCAGTCCTATCTGGCAACACTGCCCGCCAATTGAATTGCGACGCTTCCTGTTCCCGCACATTTTAAAATCTGGCAGGCAGGCAGACGTCAAGAAGCTCAAGAATGTCAGCTGAAGATTCAAGGTATTTGACTTTTATTTCATTTTATTTATCAGTAATAGACTATTGTTGCGGCTATTGTGTAGCTATTGAGATATAATCAATTAAAGTGTTAATTTCTTGCTAGATAATACCTATATACTACATTTATTTTGTTAACATAATCATTAGTGAACAACGCCATTTTTGAATGTAGATACTTAGTCTAACGGCCTTTCTTTTAGTTTGGTGTTACAAAATCTATACATAAATAAGACATAGCATTAAGGTTTATTCAGAGTTGGGTCATGGTCAATTTATTTTTCAGTAAGACAATGATTCACTGATAGGAAACAAGGAACGTTTTCAGTTCTGAGATTTTCAGGATATTCTTATAAATCAATTTCTCAGTTCATCACCCCTTTAACACAATTTAAGGTTATTACTGTGCTGTACATGTGATTCTATTCCATACCTTTTATTCGTATATTTTTTCCCCATTTCAGTAACACACGATTGGAACAAGCAGCTAGGTTCCTAGAAATGGCCAATAATTTGCTGTTAAACCCTCCCTCTACATCTTTGTCTCAAGTGCCATCTACTGCACAACCACTGGCTTCCACCCCAGCAACAAGCAGATGTTTAACATCATCCTCATCTCCCATGTCCTGCTCTTCAAACCTTTGCACACCCTCTCTCTTTAGCCCCTCTTCTGTGCATACAGCATCCGCTCTCCAGTCAGCATCTCTATTACACACTGGCACACCTGTAAACATGCACACTGGGCCAGCCCTTAGTAGACTCTTTCAACCATATGTTAATATAAGGTCCTCAAGAGCTCGTCACAGGTTAGGCCCTTCTGCATGGGAGCATGAATTCTATTGCATGGCAAGTCCATCATGCAATAATTTACCCACACCAGAGGAAAACAGTATTTTAAAATTAAGTGGGCTTGGGAAAAAAAAAGTGAGATTTGAGGATATGAACGGATCCTTTGCAGATTTTACCAAAACAATTGGAGAGGTGTTCCCTGCATTAAAGAGAGCAGGTCCATTTAAAATAATGCGTACAGCTAGGGGTCGTCATTTGGTTGACATACCAATGCCACCAGAAGGGTACAGTATACCATATCTTAGACTGGAAAGTGGCCTAAACAAAGCGGTTGCTTATATTGTGCCAATTCAAAACAGCATTCCTCTTGTACGTCAGGAAGAATCGGCAGAGGTAACTGTAATAATTTTATTTAAAAAAAATTTTTTGAGTGAAATAATGAATCACTTTTTTTATAACAACATCACAAATTAAAGCTAATAATATAGTTATCTATGTTTTTTTTTTCCTTTTTGTACAAATACAATTATTTGAAATGTGATCTGTTCTGTGTTTTCAGAATGTTGTAATGGAAAGGTGCAATATTTGTTGTTGTGAGGTGCCTCTGCATAGGCTTGAAGAGCATGTTAATCTATGCAGCAACAGGTGTGTATAACTGCACCAGAGTAAAGTTGCACTTAACTGTAGTAACAACATTTAATTAGCTTTCTAGATCAAGGCTGCAACTTTTTATGTATAGGCAGAATGTTTTTTTTACTTATACCAAATAACACATTTTTGCTTCTTTTTTAAGATCATTTACTCAAGGCGATGCAAACGGAGGGTAATATGAAAAAAATAGACAGCCTCTGTTCATTAAATTGTATTCCTTTATTAATGATATGTTTTGTTTCATAGGAAAGCAAGAAATGATCCTCGTCCAGCTTTTAAACTTCGTGTGGCTTTGTTGCTTGACCACAATATGGTGACATTTAATAGCAATTTTGGTAAATTAACATAAGTTGATATTCACAAAATGTTTTATTGGTAAGACTGTGGGTTTGCTTTATTAACCGACATTTTGTTTCAGCCACAGAAATGAAAAAGATAGACATTCCTTGTGACATGCTTGAGGCAGACCTAAAAGATCTGCTCTGGAAGACTTTTCCTAGACTCAATCAGGGAGACTTTGACTTCTGTCGAGTTGACAGATTCAGACGTGTGTTGGCTCTCACTTCAAACACTTTATCCATAGTGTCCATTCGTAAAGACCTGGGACGGTCCGCTCTTTACATACGGCCAAAGGTGCATGCTTTTTTATCCTATCTGTGGTTTTACATGCAACATACAAGTATATATAAAGTATAGTTACCCTTACAACAAACAGATTTTTTACTTTATCAGTACACCCACTGGAACACTTAATTTCAAAACGTTAGTGTTAGCTAATTTACTTACAGAACAAGTTTACTTTTTGTATTCAGAAACTAGTAACTAGTAATATGCACTTACAAACTAAATTGGGCCTTTTTTATTTCATGTTGACTTTAATAAACAAGCAAGATTCTAAACACCTTGCAATGAAAATAGTAAATATTTTCATTGTAATAAAATACACCAATAATGTAGCCTGGTTAAAACTAGACCATTCTCAGTAGTAACTGAGTTATGGTCTGGCAAAGCTCATTTCCAAAGGAGCGTCACCAACAGACGTCACTCAAATGCCTCTTGGCTCAATTGGATAGACCTAAAACCAACCAGAGCGATCGTCATTGTGTAAAGCCCACCCCAACGTTTCTGATTGGTGCCTCGATTTCGATGGATTAGAAATGGGCTTGCAGATCAAATCTAAATTTGCTGGAAGTTTGCCTGGGTTTTCCCAGGCTACCAATAATGTCCACACATTTACCAATATGAAATGTTGTGCTATAATGGTGACAGATACTTTTATTTGTATAAAACATGTTATTTTTGTTAAATAGGAGCCCCTGGAATTGTCTGAGGACAACGTTTCTTCAAATACATCAGTAAGCTTTTTCTGTGCCTTAACAGATATCATGATGTGAGAGCAAATGCTTTATTCCTTATGTTGATGTATATTTCACTTAAGGTTGGTGACATTTCATCTGAGGTGCCTGAAGAAAATCAAAATCTGCAGGTGGATCCTGAGGAGGAGGAGGAAGACCTTATACTTGTAAGTTTTGTACATATAAAATGTGAATCAAATTACTTAGTCAATTTTGCAACTACATCATACTGAATGATTGTATATATATTAAACCTAAAGCATTTAGATTAGGGATTTCAGATTGTCACAGCCGGGATTAGAACTCATATCTCATGTCTCTAATATGTTCCTGTTTAGTATCAACAATCTTGCAAAAATCTACAGTGGGAGGTTTTAGCAGTGCCATATCTTCAGTTTTGTATCTGCAATAAAGCTCTGTCCCAAAAACATAACTATGGTTTTAAAATTGACAGTAAGCGCTGATGAAGAACTGTTACCTTAAAGAACTTCTTCTCACCAGAGGATCTATAGCTTACCTATTTTATTTATCAGAGAAATCTAATACATTGGCAAGCCACCCAAAAAGAGTCCATCAATACAGTTTTAACTATTTACTCTCCTGTGCGTCTCACCTAAGGTTGGTGACGATGTGTCTGAGGAGGAGGAGGAGGAGATTTTCCCTGTAAGTTTTATGACTATTAAACATGATCCAAAGTATTTTGAGAAATTTGCAACTACATCATACAGTATTAACTATTTACTCTTTTGTGCACTTTACCTAAGGTTGTTGTCTTTGCATCAGAGGAGGAGGAGGAAGGATTAGAAAGTGTGCAGGTGGATGCTGAGGAGGAGGAAGACATTTCCCCTGTATGTTTTATTATAACATACTTTACATTTTATTATACATATTAAACTTGAACCAAAGTACTTTGTGAATTTTGCAAATACTTCACAGTATTATACATTTTTTACAACAGAAATTAATCAATCAAAACTTCCTTTAGCTGGACAATAACTTTATTCTAGAGCTGCGTTAAAGCCTAAACAATCTCTGTTACTGTAATTAAGTTGGCTTGAGAGAGTCAACTTACTGAAATCCTATTTAAACTTATTATTATTCTGCTTCTTCTGACCCAAAATTTTCTCCTAGAGCTTTAACTGTTTTTGTAATTTCCTATTATCACTGTAAATCTGTTTTAAAACAATCTATATTGTTAAAAGTGCTATATAAATAAAGATGACTTGACTTATCTATTAACTATATTCTCTTTTTGTACATCTCACCTAAGGTAGTTGACTTGGTGTATCCCTGGCTTTACCATACCAAATGCTTTTTCCTGACCTGTGTTTTTAATGGAGATGTTATAGTTTTTTTATTTCTGATTGTCTGCCTGTTCATGTGAAGGTCATCAATGAAAGTGACATTTTGCCACAAGGTCATCATGCTGGTGGTGAAACAGTAAGCATAGCATTGTAATCCTGCAGATAATCCCGCTAGCAATATGTATTTCACTTTACTTCTAACCAGAACAAGTTATTCAATAACACACTGAGAGTCAGTTTAAATATGTTGTTATAGTCAATTTTGTGCCTTTAAATGGTTGTATTATGCGGTTGGTTGTCTGTTTGTTTGCCACCATGTTGCATTTGTACAAATTCTATCACTGTTTAACACGGAGAGTATAGAGGAAAGTAGGCGACTCATTCAGATTCAGCCTATGAAGAATCTTTGCTCTTGTATCAACAGGGGGTAAATTCAGTTCCAAAAAAACACAATAGGATTTCCTGGGCATAGTTATTTAACCACAGTGATGACATGTATTTTACAGCTGGGAAATGAGAGAAGAAGGGAAAGAATTGAGGAGAGATGACTACAGGCAAGTTCAGATAATCAACTGTGATCTATGTTTGAGCAGCATTTCTTAAAGTTGTTATGAAATAAAAATGTACCCTAGTTAATTTGTTAGATCACATACATAGAGAAAAAAAAATTATTAGATTAAAACCAGAACACTTGCTTCCACTCTGGAATTGAGTTGAATATCCCTAACCAATCCTCTCGAACCGTCAGCTATGAGCAAGGGATGGAGTAGTGTGGCAAAAATGATAATTGAGGCTACACTTAAAAAGATGTTATTTTGGCTTGACCTGTGAACAGTGTCCATTTATTTTATTAATTGAAAAAAAAAATTCTTATGTGCCATCACATTAGAACAAGAAAGTAAGCTTGTATTTGCTTTGTATATAAAGAATTTCACTGAAGCAAATAATAAAAGACTGTTGTTACACAGGTAATCAGTGAGAGGAGGGATCTAGCTGCAAGTTTCCCTTCAGAGGGTGGAATCACCTTCCAATTCCATTACCCTGATGGCTCTCGAACACGCAGAGATTTTCAGATTCACAACAACGTACAAGTAAGAAGAAAAGAAGAAGTACCAGCCAGATATTTATGCATCTGTATTGTTGTGAGTTTTAGGATTTTTAAGTTTTCAATTGCGTCTTGTCCTTGTTTCCTAGAATCTTATATGCTATGCAGGAGCTGTAGGGTCTGCAACTGAATTCCTCTGCCTGAGATCGCATAATCCAGATTTGGCCATAAGAACCTCATCAACTGGTGTTATAGCAGACTACATCACCCAATCAACTACCTTTTTTGTTCAGTGGGTTGGACCTGAAGAGGTAATTTCTACATTTGTTTCTTTTTGGACTGCAAACTGATTATTTAAAGGGGTGATAAACTGAGAAATAAACTTTACCTTGAGCTTTTGACATTTAATATATCATCATACTATAAGAATATCCTATACATTTATACATTCCTTGTTAGTGCAATAAAAGCTTTTATCGACACCAGGCACAGCAAACGGTTTTTCATAGTGGGGATCTATGAGGTCAAAGCAAGGGTGTCAAACCCCCTCCTCTGCAGAAGAAGATTAACACCTACTTCAACACTTCCTGTTTAGCCCCGCCCACCGATTCACACATTACATGAAATTCATTATAATATGCAAAACTGTTATCCAATCATTGCAGTGAGCCTTTACTTCTAAGTCTTGAATACGGCACGCCCATAAAAAGCGTTTCAGGAGCTAGGGCTATTACTTATTCATTTTTGCCGTTTTTGAATGTAAAAACCAAATAAAAACCAAGTGCACAAAAGGGAAATAAATATATTAGTCTGTCTGCCTTTTTGTTTTTTTCCAAATGTAAAATTGCTAAAGTTGAATTAACATTAATTTTAAGTAGTGTTTGTGTAATGCACTCTAATTTACATAGTGCATATTTATATACCGTTTACAGTTTGATGAAACTATGAGTTGCTTAAATGAAGCCCTAGTCTAAAGGTCTATAATATAAAGTATAAACTGTTATTCAAGAAAGCACAAAATGGTGACTTTATTACATTATCACTTTAAATAATGATGCTGCAACAGTGAATAATAGTGAAAAACAGGGATCCATTCAGTTCTCTCTACGCAGCTCAATCAGGTTTTCTCTCACACACAGTTTTTAAACTACTGCTTTAGAGTAAGTCAATGCTTTCATTTTGCTTTAAGCAGGAGTCTTATGACGATGTAACACCTGCTGGTGTCATCTCAGCAGAAGCAACAGCTGCAGTTCCTCCCGCCTCAACAGTTCCCTTTGAGCTTCTTCCAGCCACCACACCCTACCATGTTATGTCTGCATCCACCAGCACAATAGCCACTGATACTAGGTAACATTTTAATTTTTTTATTATTAACATAGCCATAATTGAATGCCCTCTCTCTACTTATTCTATGTGTTTATTAGTAGTGCCAATTTTTTAATTATGCATTCTTTTTCACTGTATGGTGTTTTATGAAGCCAAAAGCTTGAGTGTTTGTAGAAGTTTATGGCAAATTTAAATGTGCATAGCTATCAACCTTTTTACACAAATAAAAAAGCCTGAGTTTGATTTACGTTAAGATGCTGATAATATGGCTATATCACCAGACGGATGGCTCCCCTCAAAATGCAGTATTTTTATTGTACATTTTTTGAAAAACAAACCTCTTTTAATCAGAACAGTTGCATTGCCTTTTTTCCCAACAACATGCCGTAGGTTTATGAGTATACATTAGCATATGTATGTCAGCTTGGATATCATTGCTGTGATTACTTTGTTTTCCAGTCATGACTTGAGGGGATTGTTGTTAGATCTACAATCAGCGGCTGAACTGGCTGAGCCTGGACCCACGTCCAATTGTGTAAATGTGGTAAGGTCCAATGTTCTGGAAAGTGCCATGAGGACCTTCAGGAGGCGGGCCTTTAATCCATTGAAACGGTTGGACGTGGTGTTTGTTGACACTTGTGGAACTGGGGAGGGCTCTGTTGATAATGGTGGACCTAACCGGGAATTTATAAGGCTCCTCATGAAAGCAATCCTGGCGTCACAGTTCTTTGTGGGGCCCCAGAACTGCAAGAGCCTCGCTCTTGATTCTCTTGGTAGGCACATCTGTTGTTTAATAAATAAGTATAATTTTTAGTATATAGTATATTTTTATATATGTAAGTATAAGACACAATCACGTCACATGTGATTGTCACACTCCACAATTACATGTACAGGCAATTGCCAGCACACAGAGAGTCCATATATACACTTCTGCATGCTGGCAATTGCCTGTACATGTAATTGTGGAGTGCACAGCATAGTAAATTGCTGGGTAAAAAAGAGTTTTCATGTAAATAGCTTTATATCAATATAAACATTAAATGAAAATGCATTGCCTTTTACCACATTTAATTCAAACTTACTATTATAGGACATGTTTTATTAATACTGGGGGACAATTCAGAGATTTCAAAGCTTAAGTTAGTTACTACAAACTCTACAACCCTTAATTGCAAGATAGAAAAAATAAAGTTTTTTCATTCCAATTGTTCTAGGCTTGTCCAGGGGAACTTACAAAGTCTTGGGCATGATGTTCTCTGTCTGCCTTGTGCATGGAGGGGTTGGACCCCGTGTGCTGTCCAGACGGCTTTATGCACAACTGTCAGGGCTCCCTGCTCCCCCAGTGGACATAACAGAGGTTGATGACACAGAGCTGCATGATCAACTGGACAAGGTAAGTTACACATCTGTCTTTGGTCTTGTTGATGCAGAATGTTGATGTAAAAGTGTATTATTTTTTATTGCCATTAACAGTTCACATTGACATAAACAAAAAGACTATAATCTTATTTTACCAACTTTAAACTTTTAGATCCAAAGGGCAGAGACCGTAGAAGAGGCCCGCTCAGCCATGATGGAGGCATCAAACAGCCTCCACATGCTTGGTGCATTGGGTAGGGTTTCAACTCTACAAGAGAGGGATGACCTGGTACAGGCAGCCCTTACTTATTATGTTGAGGGACGGATGGAGATGCCCCTTAAACAGTAAGATAAACTGCTTGATCACTAATGCATTATGAATATATATGTATTGACAGATGAAAATTAAAGGTAAAAATAATAAACATTCACTGTATGGGGTTTCAGATATTTCCTTTAATTTGTTACTTGTATGTAAATTTGTCTTGCATGCCAAATATTTACATAACTCTACTGTTGATTTTACAATTACTTTTTACATATGTTATATAATCCTACATGTTTGCATCTGAGAACATTTGTACTTCTTATTGAAAGATTGAAAGAAGGACTGGAGACGTTAGGGGTCCTAAGTGCCTTAGAGGGGCGCTCATCAATTCTGGAGGAGCTGTTTTGTGGTGGAGCACCCACTTTGTCAGCTGCCACCTTACTGGACCTCTTCAAAATTGATTACGCTCAAAGAGGAAGCAGTAGGAGGGCTTTGGAGGAGGTTGCAATTGGCTACTGGCGAGACTGGATAATTCAAGTTGAAGGTGAGTTCATATAATTATAAATTTGCTATATTTTATCTTGTTATTGAATATATTTGCAAGTGATGCTATAGGAATGTGACTAAGCATAAATATGAATAACGCTTTCTACAGAGTAAATTATATGAAATAATTTTTATATAATATTATATTATATATTATATAGTTTTTATTTTCAGAGAATGGAAAAGACATTTAAATACTTTTTTTTCTATCATGTAGGCGCTCTGTAGAATGCTTAATTGTCTTTTCTGAACATGGTATTTGAGCTTTAGGCACATCCCTACTATGAAGTCAGTGAACTTGTATTACACCTAATTGTTATTTATAACCTAATAAAATAACACCTAATTGTAAGTATCTATTTATACAAATCCAACTGTAACGGTAAAACGGGCTCGGAGACAGAGAGATTTTTGGGTCATTCATTGCCAAGAGTGAAGATGACAGGCATGTAATGCAGTTATGGAGAAGTTTGTAGATTCTACAAGCATTTACTTGTATATGATAACTTGGTATTTGTCAATGGGTTATATTAGATGACATATGTTTACTTGTCTATATGGTCAAATGTGTAAATGTGTCAACTGTCAGGTTCCAACTGTAGGTGTTAATGATTATAATGTTTGTCAATCTTTCTTTTTTTTTAAGATTGTTTCTTTGGTTTGTATGTTACAGATGGAGATGCAGCAGTGGAGGTAGAAGGTGGAGGAAAAATTGAAATCACCCTAGAAGATGTGCTTGTGTTTGCTTCTGGGGCATCTGCCATACCTGCATTTGGATTTGGGGAAAATCCTACTATTCAATTTCTTCATGAGGAACTGAATGGCAACCGGCGGATGTTCCCAGAAGCAAACACTTGTGCCATCACCTTGAAGTTGCCCATTGGGCATAAATTTGAAGACTTTTGTCATTTTATGACAACTGGTATCATTCAGTCACCAGTATTTGGGGTAGCCTAAAACTTGGGGTAACTCCTGCATGGCTGTTCGCTCCCCAGCCGACCTGTTGTTGTGTTTTTGTTTATGTTGTTGTTTATACTACGTATTGTTTGCTTGTGTTAAAATATGATCACATAAATATTACTTTGTATGCCCTAAACCTTGACTGTCTTTTATTAATTATACCGTATTTATTTTAGTATGACATGATAAAAATAATTCATTACATTTATATAGAGCTTTTCTAGGAACTCAAACAGTACAGTGCTCTTTGACAGTATAGTGCCCTCGTCACTACACTGGGGCGTTAGGACCCACATACACAACAGGGTGAGCACCCCCTGCTTGCCTCTCTAACACCTCTTCCAGCATGTGACCTAGTTTTCACCGGAGTCTCCCTTGCAGTCACTAACCAGACTCATCCCTGCTCAGCTTCAGTGGGGGGACCAGTCTCAGGCTTCAGGGTGATATGGCTGCTTTTGGATATTGGATAATATTGGTTAATCATATATAAGTAATATAAACATGAGTTTTATGCCATAGCAGTTAATCAGTTTTATACAATATAACTGCAGTGTTGACTGTTAATTTTACTTTTAATTGATGTCAATCTGCTCTTACAAGAATTTCAGTTGATGACAATACAGATTGTGCAAATAAATCGAGCAATATGGAATGAAAAACATGTACTTAATTAACTGCAAAATTGTTAAGTGAATGCTTTTTACTTTAATTCTAATTTATTTAAGGAACTTTATTTCCCAGGATTTAAAGATTTAGTGTAGGATTTATGATTATTATGTGTGCTTAAAAGCAGAGTAAAGGTATGGGTATCTCATGTATTAATAGGTAGACAGGAATAGGACCAGCATGCAGGCAATACCATAGAATTAATCAATTATACTCTGACCATTTAAGTCTATTATTCTGTTATTAAAGATGCTACAAATGACATTACAAACACTTCGTTTTGACATGAAAATAAATAAAAAAATAATAATTCACATTTCACTCATTTATCTTGTGTTAGTGGAATATAACTTTTCCAAAAATGCAGAACCCCCATACAATACAAATCTGTAAGACATTTAAAGCACTTAAAATATTTTACAAAAGCAAATATATACTATATATAAAATTGCTCCTTTCAGAAATTGTTAATGCACTGAGCCCTTAATGTACAGGAAAAAGACTTACTGAAACTTCCTACAAGTATGTCAAGGAGTGGACATGGCTAATGAGCAGATGAGTGTCCCTCTGCTGCCACCTACTGATGTTAGGGGTCATTTCATGTCATTTTTGTTTTAAGTGTTTTTCCTGCAGGTGACTTTATTTATCAGGGCTGTCAATTGTTTTGCCTGAGTTGGGTGATATATTTGTATGCTCTTAACATAGTGGCAAAAAAATGTGCAGTATGACTATGCTACATTTTATAGAGTGCTAGGCTTTATAAAAACTTTAGTGTAGCTCTAATAAATAGTACATTTATGTTAAAAATTTTTAATTATAAGACTAGCAGTAACCGGCAATCAGAAGTATGCTAATTCATTTTAGTTTAAAATCCAATAAGCTTTAAAGTGGATTCTGAATGGTTAATTAATACTAAATGCAGCATCTATGAATGAACTTGAGGCATGCAGACCGGCTTCTGCAGGGCTTTAACAAATCTTAAACAAACAAATAATGGTATGACCCACTTTTTCTGAATTTTACTAGCCCATTTTATTTGTCTCTCATAAGATCGTATATACATGACAATAGACTGTTATCTATCATTGGGATACCTATACTAACAGACATTCAGCATTATAGAAATAAATAACTCCAATGTAGTCCTAAGTAAACTGCCAAAATAAGAGTATCTATGATAATGTCTATAACAGTAAATGTATGAGAAAATAAGGAAAATTAGGCGGGCAGACGTTCAGACGTGCACACGGGCAGACGTAAAAACGTGCAGACGTGCACACGGGCAGACGTGTAGACGGGCAGACGTGCACACGGGCAGACGTAATCCACACGTAAAATTCTAACCTGACGCCGCCGTCACGTCTGTAAAGATCAACAGCTACACGTTATTGACGTGTCTACGTGACGTGATATTTGCGTGTACGTCTCCATATAAAACAAATGGAGACGTACACGCACGTATACACGTGTGTTATCTGTCGTTCTTGTCAGTCGCGTCGCCGAACGATACATTTCGAGCGCCATATCTTACACTTACGTTGTGTGTGTGCGTGCGTGTGTGCGTGTGTGTGTGTGCGTGCGTGTGCGTGTGTGTGCGTGTGTGTGCGCGTGTGTGTGCGTGTTCCTTTTTAAATAATATTTATATAATCTATATTAAATTATATTTTACTATAAGCTACTATATAATTTATTAAATTAAAATAATTTTTAAGTTATGATATTATATTTATTTATTATATATATTTAAATATAAATATCTAGAAAAAAATACATTTGATGATCACATTAAATTTCTAAATAAAATAAAAAAATATTGAAAAATACATGTAATTAATATTAAAATTTTTATTTCTTTATTTAATTTAGTAATTTTATATTATTATGATTATGCATCAAGCACAACAGACAGGTACTGCGTCGTCAAAATCAGTTTTGATTTCCAGGAAAAGCAGGAACTGAAATAAATGTAGCTTCAGTGAAATCAATGCTAGTCATTTTGGAGAAAAAGCCTTTGCTCAATGCATTCAGAATTTTTTGTGCTAAACCCATTTTGGCGTGTAATAGTGTTTGAGATGAGCTTAGCGTCAGCGTTTTCTCTTAGGGTTTGTATCTGGAGCTCAGATAAAAAGCTCTGCTCTTTAACCTCCAGCATATATCTGCGTCACCTGGGCTTCCTTACGTCCTACAGGGAGCACACGGCTGCCGATGCTCCCTAAATGAGTTTAATGGCAGGAATCGTGTGCTCTGTGTGCTGTCCGTTTAGTGTTCAGCAATCTGACTGTTATTTCAGGAGTCATGCAGCTCTGGATGCTCAGCGTAAGCGGACTGAACTTATTCCAGAGACAGATGATGGTGTGGAAGTATTAGATTAGTGACATGGGTGCTATTGAGCAGGTTAATTTGGCACCTGTGTGAATGAGTGTTAATGCACTCTCATTCTGCTTTAAATATTCATTGCCATGGGAACCAGAGAAATGTCTTACTGCATCAGAAACGTGCTTAGTTGAATTACTTGAGACGCAGTGCATCTGTCATGCTAATCTTGAGAATCATAGCGATTCTCTGTTCATCAGATTAGCACCGATTATATCAAATGATGCAGGTGACAAAAAGAAGGAAGCACATTAACATACAACACCCTCATGCCACTTCAGAAGCTTTTCCGTCTTAGTCGACTAAAAAGGTATAATTTACACTGCAAAGGTGGAACAGAAGTGCATGGTTTAGCGCTGGCATAAGTGCATTTACACTGCATAAATATATTAATATAGGCTTAATTTATTTGGACTTTTATGCAGCATTACATCTGTCCACTGAATAAAGCAGCTTTAATCGTAGTGTACACTGCAAAGTTTGCTCCGAAGCGCTTCTGAAGTGGCATTTAGGTGTCTTTGCATGGACTGTTTAATGCTGCTTAGAGTTGACAGAAATGCATTTACACATAAATACTTAACAAGTATGCATAATTGCACTTTACTGAGCAGGGTCAGAGCAGGCTTAATTTAGTCAGGCTTTTAAACAGGATTACACCTTTACACTGGCATTTATTCTGCATTAGCTATTTACACAGAATCAGAGCAGCACAAAGCATTATGAAGCTGCATTAACGTGTCTGTTGAGTCCTGCTCAGAGGTGGCATAAACACATTTTCATAGCTATTAACTACTTTGATAGTAGGAGCTGAGCAGGCTTAATGTTGTCTGGCTTTGATTCTGCATTACGTTTTCACACTAAGTTTTTTGCAGGCACACAGCAGCTCTTCATTCATTCAGATGTAGCTGAACAGGATTTTCACCTACATGAGAATAAGCTTTTTTGATTTTTTTTCTTTTTTTTTTCTTTAGCTAGTTGAAATAAAGTCGACCGCAAGACATTTGTAATATTCGATCCAAGTCATAAACCTATTGAATATTTGGGATTTATACATTAATTTGGCAAACAACAAGATTAAGTAACCTGCTAAACAAGGTAAAAACAGGGTGATCAGTCATGGCATGCAGCAGCACCTACATTATGCACTTTCCCTCATACATTATGCATGCATTTTTAACTTATTAACATATTGATGCTGAATTGCAAAATTGCTGGACATTCTTTGCCTGCCTGTGATTCCTGCTGGACACCAGCAACATCTGCACCATCACTGCTAATGACAGAACATCCAAACATTACAACAGGTTCTGATCAATCTGAGAGCATCAAAGAGCATCTGAGCCAGTTCACCTCCTCCGCTGTCGGATCTATTGTGCTCGAGAATAATTCATACACATATGCACTATCATACAGAACAAAGAGGAACTCTGTTTACCTCTCAGTGGTGGATATCAGAAGATATGGAGGTTAATAATCCCTGAAGGTACAGTTTATGTGCAGCCAAACTCATCTATTAATAACATACATTATGCATTTCTATCGAACACTCATTTTACGCCAATACAGATCCAATGATAATGTATTTAAAAAAAATTAATGGTACTACTACTACTACTACTACTAATCTTCATCATTATTATTGTTGTTGTTTTTTGTTGTTTTACTCATAACTAATGTAAAATTAGAGTTCATCTTATTTTATCTTACGTGCAGTCGGATAGTGTTATGATGAAAGTTACATGCACAGATATTATAATGAAAATGAAATCTCCAGATGTGTTTCTGGAAGTTGTGTGTACAGCAATGGAAAGTTGTTACCTGGTAAAGTGCGCGGATCCTGCAGCTGTCCTGCTGTATGTCAGTGAACACGCTCGGTAATCACATGTTCATTAGTTCCCCAGATACATGCAAAGTGCTGAAATAACACTCGACCAATGTCGATGCATTCAGACACATTCCTGCTCAGACGCTCGAGCCGCACTGACACACACACACACTCACACAGAGGAGCTGAGTAGTGTGTGTGCGTGTGTGTGTGTGTGTGTGTGTGAGAGAGGGAGAGAGAGAGCAACTCCAACTTCTCAGATATTCTTGCTTTTCATTATAAATATTTGTGCGCATCAATCAAATGCGCTTCGATCCTCGCAACGGTGACGCGCCTCAGAGACGACATCTCTCGTAACGCATAAAAATGCACTTTAATAAAAAATAATATAATGTAATGTAATATAACATATGTGTAGAGGTGCTGTAGCAACACATGCAAAATTTGCACAAATAAATTTTTTTTACACTTAATTATTACATTTTAGACCAGCGCTCATAGATATTCTGTCTCAGTCTCTGATCTATAACAAAACCCTGTCTGCCTGTTAATCATTTGCGCGCGAGGGTTTGCTGACGTCAGGTTGGAGGGCGGGGTTTGGGGGGTGTTAAACTTCTCTTAGATATTCTCAAAATAATAAATTTCACTGCAGCATTTTTTATTGATCACAAATAGATAAATAAATGAGCGATTAAAAGATAAAATTAAAAAAATAAACATTATTGTTGTTATCAATATAAAATAATTAGAAATAAATTTAGCAACAGGAAATGGTTGTTAATCTTCATCTGTATCAATACCATGTTCATTTATTTAATCAACATGGATAAATAAAACACATTTATATATGCGTGTGTGTGTGTGTGTGTGTGTGTGTGTGTGTGTATAAATTAATAAGAAATCAAATTTAGTGACAGAACTTGTCTCATTATCGTGTATTATGTCTCAGTCCGCACTTCCTGTCGTCTCTGATATTGTTTCCTGTCATTTGTTTCTGTTCAGTCTTCCATGCAGCAGCTGAGAGATTGTTCTTTACGGACTGCTTCTCCTGCGGTTCGAGTCTTTCCGTGCATCACAATGAATCAGGAGGAATGATGTGTCTGACTCTGACAGAATCCATAGTGTGTGTGTGTGTGTGTAGAACCTGGCATCAGCACAAACACACCGGACGTTGCTCAGTTTCCTCCCATTCTTCTAAACTCATCGGCTCTGATCTTTTCATTCATTCGCTGTTATTGAGAGAAACCTGCAGCAGCTTTCTGCAGCTTTTGTGTAAATCAGTGTAAAATCAGCCAGAGTCTGAATATCCAGCCTGGAAGGTCAAATATTTATAGGGAATATAAAATGAATGAGAGGGGGTGGAAAAAATACACCTGTCCTGTGAACTTCACTGAATATTTGACCGTCTCACCTGAGATTCTAGATCAGACAGACAGACATTTCATACTTAAACCTATCATCACCCACAAAAAATAATATATATATATTTTTTTTTTTACATTGAAGGCCAAGGATTTTTGTCACTTTAAGCAGAATGAACATTATATATATTTATATATGTCTGTATATAATTTAATTTATTTCACTTATAAGTAAAACGTGTACAATATATTCATTTATTGCACACAGACTGATATATTTTTAAATATATTTTATAAGTGTTTATTTCTTTTAATTTTGATAATTATAACTGACAACTAATGAAAACCACAAATTCAGTATCTTAGGAAATTAGAATATTACTTCAGACCAATACAAAGAAAGGATTTTTAGAAATCTTTCAGAAATCCCACACCATTACTGACCCCCTGCCCCCTGTGGTCTGTGGTCAGCACCTGCAGAAGCACTCCGTTATTGGGGGTGTCTTGCTATATGTCTATAATCTCCACCTGTTTAATATTCCATTCACACAACAGCATGAGAACATGATCATCAATCAAGAGGGCAGTTTGGTTTCACAGACGTGTGACTGACTTGGAGTTACATTGTGAATATAAGCAAGAAGAAAGAATAATAGTCAAATAAAAAAGATTATGTTTTAAGAAACAAAAACAACATAAATTACTAAAGCACATTTAAACTTGTTTTATTAATTAGTTGCCAATTAAGCATTTCTAATTAGCATTTAGTGCTTACACAAACACAAAAACCTAATTAATACAAATACAGACCTTTACAAAAGACCCTTAAACCATTAAAAAAACTTAAACACCTACTGAAAACAACATTAAAAAACTAAAACTAATAAATATCTAAAAACTATTTAACTAAAATCACAAAAAACACAACTAAGTTAAGTTAAAGTGAAAACCGTAAATATAAAAATGAAATATTCTGAATATTAAAAATGAGAGAGAATGGAACCGATGTTAAATTGATGATGACTAAGAGAAAATAAACACGATATCATTCAAGATTGAGAACAACAGGTGCTTGACCCTTAACCAGCAGCAACAGTAATAAACCAGCTAGTTAGTGTAACCCATGCGTCTGTTGTGTGTCTGAATGAACAAACCAATCAATACTGAAGCAGCTCCAGCGTACAGCGTTCATATCATACCTTACAATCTGTGCCTGATGTTCATGTGTTTCTTTTAACACATAGAAGAGCATCAGGAGCACAGCATGCATCTTAACACCTTCACGCTCATTTTTAATGCACTAAAAATAGAAAATAGATGTGCTGTAAATGTATTTATACTCACCATATTTAGCATTATATCCTCTTATGAATAAGAGTTATCTATTACAGAATTAAACAAATAGGTGCACGCATATTGGTTTATATTCTCATATGAATAAAACCTGATATTTAAAACTTTTGCATTTATTTCAAAATCAGTTAAAACATGACTAAATAACTATTCGTTTTATTAGGTCAAATTATATTAAGTTGTTCAATGTGGTGCTGCTTTCTAAGAAAACATGTTCCTTCTGATCTGAGCTCGTAAACGGCTCGTATGATTTGATGACGGAATGAATTAAGTGGATTAAACGAGGGAACTATCTATAATATCCAGGGATGTTTAGAGTGGCTTACACGCAGCGTTTATAATCAAACTGATGACTCGGGTGAATTCCACCGAGCTTGATCTGAATGTCATTTCAGCCAAGCTCAATCCTGATGGTACTGAAAGGACGGATGGAGACCTGAAATAATCCCATCAACAGGAGGAAGTGAAGCATGGCTGTTTAAATCAGTTACAATATCTATGCATTTGTCTGTTTACATACATTTATGCGGGAAATAAAACAAAAATGATTCAAACGAAATATATTCAGATTAATTATTTGATATTCAGATAGAAAGACATTCAACATGTTCAGATTAATATATAATATTTAAGTTGATATTCAATATTCAGATCAATATTTAGGGTTAGGTGGATACATGGATATTTGATATGCAGATTACTGTTACGTGTTCGGATGGATATTCAGTATTCAGATAGATACAGAGAAATATTCAATATTTAAATAGATATATTTAGATTCTGATTAATATTTAAAATTCAGTAGATATTCAATATTCAGAAAGATATAGATTGATATTTTATATTTAGGTAGACCGAACAATTTGAGATAACTTATAGATATATGTTATTTAGGCTCAATAGATAAATATTAAAAATGACCACAAATATGAAATCCTAAGCTTTAAATATACTCTTAAGATGAGAACATCTTAAACCAATTCAAAATATGAATGCAGTTTATACACAGAAATTCATCCGGTCTGACTTTAAGCCTTTCTGGTGATGAAGCTGGAAATATGCTGTTTATTCTGATCTGACAGCAAAGATGACAACACAACGAGACAGGAACTTGGAGCGAAGAATGTGTCCAGAAAAGAAAAAACACAAAGTGATTATCATGTACAGTAGGCCCTGAAGTTATTTTAACATTTTCAAGTAATTGAAGGACATTCAGAAAGTGAGAGGCGAGTTCCCAAACACTTTTCGGCTCAAGATTCTTTCGTTCAAACCAGACGCCTGGAGAGTGTGTGTAAACAGCATCTTTACTTGGTTCAACCAGAAATCATATTTGCATACTATGAGACCTCTCTGTTCCTGTTTGATTTGTGAGAGAGAACATGTCTATTGTATTTCTAATCACGCAGCCAATATTCGCAGCCCATCATATTAGGAATATCAAATATGCTTCCCAGCGAACAATAGCTGTAATCAAAGCAGAGATCCTATAATCAACAGATGCAGCAAAACACACAAAGACTGACTCGCTCGTGTCTTAATCAGTGACCAGACTATCAGAAACACTCACTTCTGCTCCGTCTAGAGTGACACAGTGATGGTGCAACTCCACACAAACACACTTCATCATGCATTTAATTCTGGCTCTGTTTGGTCAATCACTGCGGCATTATTGGCAATGTGGACCTTAAACATTCAGGCAAGCGTTAATGGTACACGAAGCATCAAAATGAACCTTATTAAGGGTTAAAGAAATTGGGAAGCTGGTTTCCCAGAGGACGTTTTTCCTGGTTTAAAATGCATCGTCAATGACTCTGCAGGAATAATTGGTGCTTTGGAACTGGGATCGTCTCGAATAGGAAAAATTAATGTGGCCTTTGAAACATAAAGGACCGAACGCTCTTTGTTACCCTGATGTCTGATCGTCCCAATATTGGATGACACACAAACACTAGCCGCTCCTGAGGGGATGATTACAATCTATTTGATTTCACCAAGTGTTCCTCCATCAGCTGCGTTTGTTGGTGCTGGACAAACATTTTAGTGAAACAAACACTGTTCAGAGCCAAACCTCAAACCAGAGAGAGAGATAGCTATTTGATAGATAAATAATAGATAGATATTTTCAATAGATATCCAATATGTGATAAAAGACAGTGGGTAGGGAAAGTATTCAGACCCCCTTACATTTTTCACTCTTTGTTATATTGCAGCCATTTGCTAAAATCATTAAAGTAATTTTTTTTCCTCATTCATGTACGCACAGCACCCCATATTGACAGAAAAACACAGAATTGTTTTTGCAGATTTATTAAAAAAGAAAAACTGAAATATCACATAATCCTTAAATGGAAGACGTTTGGGACGACCAGAACACCTTTCTGGAGCCGGTCGTCCGGATAAACTGAGCTATCGGAGGAGAAGAGCCTTGGTGAGAGAGGTAAAGAAGAACCCAAAGATCACTGTGGCTGAGCTCCAGAGATGCAGTCGGGAG
>JAUCMT010000032.1:2956483-2972620 GCA_032357475.1 Enteromius thamalakanensis
ATAGATAGATAGATAGATAGATAGATAGATAGATAGATAGATAGATAGATAGATAGATAGATAGATAGATAAATAAATGTAATTGACGAATGTGTGTTGGTTTATGTTTTCTTAACCTGTAGAAATGTTCTGCTTCTGTTTACTGTAACATTCAGAATGCACTCATGCCATTAATGTATTTGTTAGGAGGAAAAGAATGAGCAATGACGTTTATTATCATTTAAAGATTTAACGATTCTCTGTCTGATAGAATTTTTAGAATGGTTTTATAGACCAAGCCAAGCCTCCAGGACTCAGTCAGACAGGCGTCTCGCTCTGATTTTCCACGGATGCCGCAGTAATGCAATCCTCTTCCTGCCCGCCGGACACTCAAATCATCGTCTCTTTATTCATCCCATCAGAAAGGCGTTGTTCAGTTCAGCCACAAATAGCAGCAAACTACTGCAGAAAACACAGAGAGGAGAAGATCACTCATATACTTTACTCTGGGTTCACTGAGATTTTTTAAATAGAAATTGATGCTTTCATTTAGCAAGGATGCTCTACATTAATCAGAATTGACAGTCAACACAGCTAATGTTACAACATATTTCTATTTTAAAAAAAAAATGTTTTTTCAACGCTTTATTCATCTGTGAAACCTGAAAAATAAAATGCATGTGTTACACAAAATATTGAGCAGCACAACTGTTTTCAGCACTGATAAGAGTCAGGGCAGCAAGCTGTTTCTATAGCAACCGGAACTTCTAATGGCAGATGCAAATCAGCGACCGGCTATTTTATTTAGAGGGCGGGGCTTCCTGTGATTGATTAGCCGAGTTAAGCCTTGC
The DNA here is from genome assembly GCA_032357475.1 of Enteromius thamalakanensis. Classification (NCBI taxonomy): domain Eukaryota; kingdom Metazoa; phylum Chordata; class Actinopteri; order Cypriniformes; family Cyprinidae; genus Enteromius; species Enteromius thamalakanensis. The sequence goes on from JAUCMT010000032.1 coordinate 2,957,314, forward strand.
ATTTTCCCCCATTCAAAACTACACGAGTGACACATCTTTGGGTATTCTGTAGTCTGTGACGAAAGTAATGGGGACTAGAAAATATTTGCTAATGAAATATCTTTTTAGTGTTCATTAGAAGAAAGACATCCATAGAGTTCTGGAACAAACTGAAGGTGAGGAAATGGTGACACTGTTCCTTTAAGGCTGAGGTTTGTTTCAGTTCATATAGGTGACTATGGCTGTATTACAGCATTCTCTGTCATATGGTGCATCATCACAGACTCCCAGCTGTGAAACCCCCGTCCATTACACTCAATAGACTCATCTCTGATGAATTCTGCTAATGGCAGCAATTAGAAACCTTCCCTTACGTTTCCCAGCTGCTGCGAGGCCTGCGTTCAGATACCAGCTGGACAGAGAGGGTCTCGTCTGTCCACCCCCGCCCTGCACACACACAAACACACACACACACACACTAATTGTGTATTATGTCAATTAAACACTGCCATCACTGATGTGTTTACTGAGATGTTCTGATTTTGACAGTAGGCTACATCATGAATGCATGTAAACAATAGGTCAACAAAGGCAAACAGCAGTTATCTTTGTCTAAATCAAGTTTAGACTGAAAGCAGGTCTTATGATCAGTCATGTCATACACTGTGCACAGACTCAGAGACATGATTCAGGAGCCTCTGTGAGATCGGATCTTTTTTTATAGTGTAGTTTAATACAAAAGAAACAAATAACAACAAAATATGCATGGGAGAATACAGAGAGAAAGAGAAAACAAAAATACAATTTACATAAAATACATTCTGTAATATGTGATATCTACAGATCTTTTTCATTATTATTGGAAGACACTTTTTAAATTATGAAAATAAGCCGCTGGGTTTAGATGTAAGCATATAAGTCTGAGCTGTTTCAACACTTTTGAAATTAATATAGTAATGCCTTTGGTTTGTCTCAAGATGGACACCAGTAATGTTTTAATATTAAATTTTTTTTTTTGTGTGTGTGTGTTTTAATTTTCTGATTGAAATATAGCCTAACCCCAGATTAGTCTAAGCCCTGTCTAGGAAACCAAGCCTTAATATTTAACACATCGTGGTTTTTTTTGTCAGAATTCGAAGCCAGAATCATTAAAATAATGACTGAAATAGAATAAATATGAAAATGATACTTTTTCCTCCTGGCGGACAGAGCAGTGTGTGTGTGTGTGTGTGTGTGTGAGAGAGAGAGAGACGCGCTCGCGCTGCTGTAGCGTCAAACGCCTCTGATGCTCCAGACCCCGCCCCGCGATGACGCCACCGCGCGGCTGTTGATCAGCGTTAGTGGTGGTTCTAGCCGCTGTTCACTGCCTTTATTTCCCCTCGCATCCTGAGGATGACAAGATGAGATGTTAAAAGGTAAGAACGGTGTTCGTCTGTTATTGTGGGGTGGTTAAGCATGTTGTCTGTGCGGCTCGGTTCAAAGAAAGGCTTCAAAGATTCATTCACCTTGGAAAGGTTATAAGAAAACACTTCTCCTCGACGACATTAAATCCCAGTCGGTGTAAGAATGACAGAAATAAAGTCTTGGTTTACATGGTTAAGGAATCCAAGACGGGAATTTCAACAATAACTGAATGAGTGTAACAGTAGTGTATGAGTCTGGTGCTATAATGAACAATAACTGATGATGCTTCAGTCCCAGCTGCTGCACATGATCGATGTCTTTGTTTTATATTTATTTTCCCGTCCATTACTCGTTATTCAATATCAATCGTGCCAATAGGAAGACAATCGAAACAGCGAAAGAAATGGTTTATTAAAAAGATAAAAGTCATATAAAAGCCTGTCTATCTTGATTTGATCCGAGACTTCCTGTAAATGTTTAGGTAAAGAAAGACTAGGCCTGAGCAGCATCACTGAACGATGACAGCATCTGAGCATCCTGACCCCAGATCAAAAACACCATGGCTTTACTGGAGTAAATGTGTAGGATCCATGTTTCAACCACAGTTTTACTACAGATACCATGGTTAAACGATGCTTAGTGTAGCAAGGATGTAGTTATTTTTTTGTTTAAGCATGTTTTCAGTTGATTTAATTAATAGTTAAACCTTGGCTAATTTTTGTAAGGGCAATCAGACACCTTTACAAGGCATTCTCCTTTAACAAAATAATACAAGGCAAAGCCATTTCCCTATTAATGTCCATATTAAAGTGGACTAGGCTGTGATGGGTTGGGCCCACTGCTGGGAAATCTGCTGGTTTCTGCTGTTCCTGGTCCATGCTGCTCATTGGATCTGATAAATCTGATACAGTTAATATCTTTAGATTATGAAATTCCAGTATGGTCTATACGTGACTACAGATGCATTTAAAATACTAAAACCTTTTCCCTCTCGGCTGCATGCAGGATAAAACATGAAGGATTTATACATCATAAATAAATACTACAAATATAACAAATAAATATAAGCTTTAGATGAATAAGTTTGCCATTGATATTTGGTTATTAGGACAATATTTGGACGAGATGCAACGATTTGAAAATCTGGAAGATTTAAATATTGAGAAAATCATCTTGGAAGTTGTCCAAATGTTCTTAGCAATGCATATTCCTAATAAACAATACAATTCTGATGTATTTACTGTAGGAAATTACATATTATCTTCATTGAACATGAAAATTACTCACTCTCATGTCGTATTTTTGATAAATCTGAATGCTCTCTGTCACGATAACAACTTTTTGTTGTGCTCCATAAATAATTGCGATAACGATATTATTGTCATTTTAAGACATTTTATTCCACTGAATGTCATTATATAACAGCAAAATAATCCAAGAAGGCCTACACACTTTCAACTGACAACAAACATTTAATTCTTAAAAATAATTAGATCATGGAAACGAACTATTAAAATATTAGATACCTTAAAAAACTTGAATAAATAGTAAATACACATTTTCATACAAGTAGAAACGTGCACAATGTACTTTAATGGAGATTTTTCCCTTTTGTCTCTGAATCGTAAGGGTGCACACTATTGCTGAAAAACACAATCCCTCTTTAGCAGATCTCTGTATGCACAATCATCCCTGAACAAGGCCAAAACTGCAGATTCAACTTTTTTTTGTAAAAGCATTTTTTAAAAACTATGTACGAGAAGCTACAAAAATATCTTAATTTGTGTTCCTAAGTCGAAGAAAGGTCTTATGGATTTGCAATGACATGAAGCCGAGTAACTAATGACAACAATTTGGGGTGAACCCTAATGATTTTTGGCAAAAAGGAAGAATCAATCATTTTGACTTAATACAATGTATTGTTTGCTATTGCTACAGATATACCAGTGCTTATGACTGCTTTTGTGCTCCAGGCTCACAGATGGATTGCTCGCACAGATGACAGAATGGACTCTGTGGAAAACAGCAGCATGAAGCAGCAGCAGCAGCGGGCGTCCTCGCCAGCCAGATTCAAAGACTCGCCGTCCAAAGCAGCTTCCAAAGGCGCGTCCGGCAAAGCCTCGAAGAGCAGCGGTAAGAGCAGCCGCAGTAATTCTCCGGTCACCAGCAAAGACCGGCATGCGGCCCGAGGCTCGGCAGCCGTCCACGGCAGCGGAGCAGGAAGCCCGACTCTGAGACGCGCGGACAAGAGCAAGAGCATCGAGGAGCGCAGCAGCTCCTCCGAGGAGCCATACGCCACCGACGAGCCAGGGGCCGACGCCGCTCGGGTGGTGTCCGATCAGCCCAGCTCCAGCAAGTCCTCTCAGGGCAAGAGAGAGACGGCAAAAGCCGAGGGAGGCAAGACGGCCAAAAGCGCTGTAGGCTGTGGCCCGGGCTTCTGGAGGGAGGGATGCTTGCAGTCTGAGCTCATACAGTTTCACATGAACAAGAGCTTGAAGAAAGAAAGCGGCATGCCGGCGAAGACGCCGAGCTCACCGGTAACAGAGCCGCTGCTGCCGCCCGCCGACACTCACCGGCCCTCAGAGGCCTCACCTCCACCCGACCAGGAGCTGCAGGAGGAGATCGAGAGACTGGAGGACGAGAACGAATACCTGAAGGTATAGGATGTGAAATATGGCTTTATTAATAAGCATTTTGGGAGTCTTATAATATGCATTTATTTTTACCATACTTGCTCAGTGACTCCCAAACAATTCACTCAACACTTATCCGCGGTGATTGGTCTCATTTTCATCTCATCACGCCTGTAATGCCTGATAAAGCAGTGTTTGTGAGCGCAGTGCTGCTTTGTGTACAATCTGCGTTTTCATTCAGACCAACAGGTGCTGGGGAAATATGCTGTTTAATGTTGACCTCAACATAAAATGGCTTGGGATTCGTTTTAAAAAGACTTCTTTTAATCATTCAGAGTCAATAACTTTATATGTGGTGCTTACTCTGAGCCCGTTGTTGTTTGATCATGTGAGAAAAATTTTATGTATCAGATAATTTCGTATCTTTTTATAACGACAGGTTAGATCATCATAACTGCAAAAAACTTGATATAGAGTCAAATCAAAAATTACAAAAACAAGATATCATTTGTAATGTTTTTTACTAGTGGGTGCAGGACATATAGTTAAATGAGGATAGTGAGAAGTGATATACAATACCCCAAAATTCTTCACACAGTGAGTGCAAAACCAGACACTTAAACCTGAGCATGTTCTGCTTAAGTGTTTTAATGTGACCTTTTTTACACCACACACTGAACAAAATAAAACATTGTTTAGCAGCTGACAGCTAATCAACCGTACCTGATTCAGAAATACTTTGATGATGTACATACTGTCAAAAAAAATAGTTTTGTTGAGGTTTTTTATTTTTGGTTGGATTTCCAACTGTTGGTTCAGGCATTAAAATGTTCCACCGTCAACATAAAATGATATGTATTAAACATTGTTGTGCATATTTTTGTAAACAACCCTGACTGACATGGGAAACTGTGATTTATTAGCATGAAATTGAAGAAATGCGAGCAGAGATGGATGAAATGAGGGACACGTTCTATGAGGAAGACGCCTGTCAGCTGCAGGACATGCGGCGTGAACTGGAGAGAGCCCATAAGAACTGCCGAATCCTTCAGTACCGCCTGCGAAAGGCAGAGAGGAAGAGAATGAGATACGCAGAAACCGGAGAATTTGACGGGGAACTGCTGAGGAGCCTGGAGCAAGACCTAAAGGTAAAGGCAAAGCAATGCATGTAAACAAATAATGCACGGCTCTTCACTTTACTGACAGACTGTAGTGTCAAAAAAGTACAATTAAACACAATCTCAAAACAACAATAAATGAGACAGTGACAGTAGAATGACAACACCATCTCTAAAATCTTTGTTCCTCTACCAGGTGGCCAAGGATGTGTCTGTGCGTCTGCACAACGAACTGGAAAATGTGGAGGAGAAACGAACCAGAACGGAAGAAGAGAACGAAAGACTGAGGCAACAGCTGATTGAAGTGGAGGTGACCAAACAAGCTTTACAAAATGAGCTGGACAAGACCAAAGAGGTGAGAGAAGACGAATGTCAACCTAAGTTATTTTCAGTGCACTGTGAGGAAAAATCAACCGTGTTCAACAGTTTTTACTCAGAAATCACTGTAATTAAAGTCACAAATACTGATTACTAAATTATTTTTGGAAATTTTAAGCAGAAATTCCTTTTTTTATTTAATGTATTTGAACATTTCTTTTGAGAATACAGATACTTTCTGTTTAAATAATGAAGTTCCATCATTGTTATTGCAAATTATTACAAATGATGCAATTATATCTCTGTCAGCTCTCTCTGAAACGAAGAGGAAAAGATGTACAGAAATCAGAGAAGAGGACTCCACACACCCCATCAGAAGTAAGAGCAATGCTGTTTGCATCCAGAGCCTTTCTGTAGCTCAGACAGTAGGGCATGGTGCTGTATGGATGCCAGGGTCATGGGTTTGATTCCCAGGGAATGCAAGGACTGAGAACATGTGTACCTTCGACAGTGTTGCCAGACTAGGCTGATGATCTCCAGACCAGAAATGTTCAAGGCAATTAAAGTAAGACAAAAAGCTTTGTATAAGTGATCTGAATAAGCAACAGAATTAGTGCAACAAGCTAGCCTTATTTGGGTGGAAATCATCCCAATCTGGCAACCCTGACATTGGATGTGTGAAGGAAGGGTTGCCAGGTTTTCACAACAAAACCCACCCAATTGCTACTCAAAACTAGCCCAATGGCATTTTGAGGAGGGTCCCATTGGTAAAAAGCATGTTACGGGGGTAAAATGCACAGTTTTTGTTGGGGTTCTGCTTGTAAAGTTCTCATTTTATGGGCTAAATATAACATTATTGAGGTCACCTAAATGGGTAGCTTTGGATAAAAGTGTGTGCCAAATGTGTAAATGTAAATGAGCATAGCTCTCTTTGGTTTGCAACAACACATGGACAAATTGAACACCATCTCAAAACCATGTGTTCTTCCATAGGAGGAAAATGATGATCTGAAATGTCAGTTGGCCTTCATCAAAGAGGAGGCCATCCTAATGAGGAAGAAAATGGCTAAGATAGACAAAGAGAAGGACCGCCTAGAGCAGGAGCTGCAGAAGTACCGCTCTTTTTATGGTGATGTGGACAGTCCTCTCCCCAAAGGTGAAGCTGGAGGTCCTCCAACCACCAGAGAGTCCGAGCTAAAGCTGCGCCTGCGGCTGGTGGAAGAAGAAGCCAATATATTAGGTCGCAAAATCGTGGAGCTGGAAGTGGAAAACCGCGGGCTGAAGGCAGAGCTGGACGACATGCGCGGGGATGAGCTGTCTGGAGGGACCATGGACCCCTCGTCCAGGGAGCAGAGCGAGGTGCTCTCCGAGCTCCGGCAGCAGCTGCAGTTGGTGGAGGACGAGGCCGAGCTTCTGCGCCGCAATCTGGCTGACGTGGAAGAGCAGAATACGAAGATGACCAGCGAGCTCAACAAGCTCAAATACAAGGCCGGCTCTCACGAGGGGTCGCGCTTCAGCAGCGCAGCCGTCGACGGAGCGAAACTGGAAGCCCTGCAGGAAGAGCTAAAAGCGGCTAGGCTGCAGATCAACGAGCTGAGCGGGAAAGTGATGCAGCTACAGTACGAAAACCGTGTGCTGCTGTCCAACATGCAGCGCTACGATCTGGCCTCTCACCTGGGCATCCGCGGCAGCCCGAGGGACAGCGACGCAGAGAGCGACTGCGGCCGCCGGGAGAGCGACGAGGACTGCTCCCGCCTCCCGCCGCATCGCAAACGCGAGGGTCCTGTCGGAGGAGAAAGCGACTCGGACGAAGTCCTCAACATCCGCTGCCTGACCCCCACTCGCTCCCTCTACACCCCGGAGGGACGCTTTTTATCCAGAGGCTTCAAAGACCGCCAGCAGATGATTGACATCCGCATGGAGGCGGAGAGGCTTAGCAGGACCATCGACAGACTCATCGCTGATACCAGCACCATCATCGCGGAGGCTCGTGTTTACGCCACCAACGGAGAGCTGTTCGGGAGGATGGAGGAGGAGGACGAGGGTGGTCGGATACGAGAGCACGAGCTGCTTCACCGCATCAACGCTCAGATGAAAGCCTTCAGGAAGGAGCTGCAGAACTTCATTGATCGCCTGGAAGTCCCAAAACCAGAAGACCGAGAAACTGAAGAGCCTCTGTCCGTAAGTGCAAATAAACACAAGACTTATTTGGCTTGAAATAAACATTTAATAATTTTTACTTGGTAACACTTGACTTTTCTGCCATGAAATGAAATATAGCATCAGGTGTAACCTCAGTGATATTATTTGAATGATGAAGTTATTGACACTGAATAGGGCGTTTTAATTTGACAGCTTTGGTGGAGAATAGAGATTTTTATTTTTATTTAATAATATTTTGGTCTGTTTGTCAGACAAGGCAAGTTTCGGAACCAATTCTCACAATTAACTATTATTTTTGCCTTTATTTGATATTTATTAATAGTTAGTGTGGTAGCTGTTAAGTTTAGGTTTGGGGTTTAAAGATTTAGGGATCTAAAATATGGTCATGCAGAATAAGGCATTAATATGTGCTTTACAAGTACTACTAAACAACCAATATACTAGTAATATGCCTGCTAAGAAGGGACTAGTTTAATGAGAATTGGTCTGTAAATGAAAGTGTTATGGGTGTGGAAGAAGGATGAGTAAATATGGCAAACTGTAATTCTGGATTGGACTTTCGTAGGATTTGTTGTTTGGATAAATTTGCTCATTTCTAATACTGAACATATGTAATGAATTTCTCTCTCTTATATTTCCTCCTCCATTTTGATATCAACTCAGATGTTTCAACCTATTATTTTGCTTATCCTCATCCTTGTCTTATTTTCATCTTTATCATATGCCACTATTTTCAAACTAGTCTTTCTTTTCACTCTTTTCTTTGTTCTGTAAATTTTCATTTTTATTTTATACTACAGTTTCGTTGCTTTCTTCCTTTTCTTTTTTTTCTGCTTTCTTAATTTATCACATTGTTTTGGACATGTCATTAAGGTTACACACGGTACAGGAAGTGATCATCATTTCAGGCACAGAATACAGTCCCTCAACCAAACACAAGCTTCTATTCAAAAACAGATATGACCGCTGCGCTTCACTGAATTCATATATTTGGTGAGTATTTTTGTGTTTCATTAATCTGTTACAATTATTAAAGTTTAAATTATGCTTTTTATTAAGTCCTAATCATCTGAACATTAAAACAGAACATGAACAATTCTTTGCTCCAACATTTTATTGACTGTAGAACATTAGTTTTACAAACAGTAATAATGCCATTTGTGCATTTTACATTAGTAAAATAAATGTGGCATTGATTTCTGCAGCATTTTATCCTATTTATATCCTCCCTGTTCCCTCAAGAACCCAGTTGACCTTATTTGGAGATTTAAAAAGTTCTTAATGTTACAATGTAAAAATATATCAAACACGGAGTGTAATATTGTTATCGTCTCAGTGGCTGTGACTTGGCGGGACGAGGGTTCAGAGGTGGCCTCCGTGGCTGTGACAGGGCATAGTGAGAGCTCAGAGGTAGCCTTGTTATTTGGGTCTGGGCAGGATGAGGATATCCCTGGAGAGTCTGCAGCCACCGGTGGACCCTCCGCAGAGGTGTCGGATGGTGCCGTAACCCCAGAGGTGGTGCAGTCACCGGCGGAACCTCCAGAAGATCTACGATTCGTGGGAGGATGCGGCCTCCAGCAACCACCATAACAGGGAGCACAGAGGAAAGGGGGACAGTCTCTAAGATGACCATGGCTGAAGTTCTCTTGCTTGCACTGAGATCAGTGGTGGGTCCGCCAGACTGGAAACCAGCCTCAAATGCCCTTGGAACGCCCTGGTGTCATCAAATGCAACATCCACAATGCTCGGGAATACTGGAGTGGCTGAAGACTGGCTTCATATCCATGGTGGCTGAAGGCTCTGGTGTGGCAGCCCTCTTGGACAGGGGCTGTGGTGTGGCGGCCATCTTCGGACGAGGCTCTGAACTGGCAAAATCACAGGACCTGCTGGCAGTCATGCTGGGTCAAGCTCTGCTGCCATCGGCGCTTGACGATGTTGCCCCCTCCCCAGTCCTCTGCTTCACCCACAGTAAACGGAGAGCCACATAGCAAAAGTGCATAGTCCATAATGTCCATTCAATTCCCCCCCAGGTAACTGAGATTTAATGGGTTAAAGTCCAAAATGAAACAAGTCCTTAAACAGAAACTCATTGTAAAGTGGTACTTGGTATGATAACTCACAGAACCGGTGTACATAATCCTCAATCGATTGGCCTTCTTGCTGCAGATGTAGAAGCTGGTCGATGAGGTCCATGGTTGAGCAGGGTGGGTGAAATAAAGCTGCTGGATCCGGGTGTGGCTGATTATTATATATATATATATATATATATATATATATATACTGATCTCCAAATGTTTGGGAACACCCCTGGCAGAGTGTGGCTTTGAATGATCTGCATACATCCTTACCTTTTTTTTTTAAGCAAATACATTAAAGTAACTTGACATTATCATTAAAGACCAGCTGTGATGCCTGCTTACTGGTTGAAACTTTGCCAAGGTTTTTAAAATATTTTTGGGCAATCCTTTAGGAGGCTTGGAGTAATATATCAAGTCAATGTGTGAATAAGCTATGCATGTGAATAGTCAGTATGTTGTATGTTGTGGACTCATCAAAACAAAGTCTTTGAATATTTTCAGCAGAGAGTTTGCGACAGTTTTTTTCCCAAAACTACTTACATAATGTTTATATGTCACAGTTTCTGAAAGCTTAAACAGCAGAACCACACAAACCCAGACATTAATTCTAAGCTTTGGCCTGCGTTTTGTGTGTAAAGTTTTTCAAATGAAGAGCCAAAACTATACTCTAATGTTAGTTGACATGTTGCAAAGTTGCTTATTGTTAGTAGATTATCTAAAGCGGACTATCAAAATAAACTGTTAACCATTTTTACCATTGTTTTTTTTACTATTACCATGCATTATAGTAGTTTTAAATATTTTCAAGGCATCATAGACTGCTGTAAAACGTTAAATCCCCATAAGGTGTCAATGCACAAGTTCAAGTAGAAGTTTCCTTGTGCATAGTATGCTGAAGACCAACCCGATCTCATGAAAAAAGACTGGTGTTATTGATATGCAAAAAATGACTGTGGCTGTATATGCTGCAGTGGGTTGTGTGGGAGATGCACGCGAATATCATATAGACGCGCAGTCCGTGTTTAAGTATCAGTACCACGAGGGTTTGATTTTATTTGGCGTACTATTTATACACAGTTTTCTGAGACTCGCGTACGACAGACAGGCCTAGTGACAGAGGTAAAAATACACGTGAACTCTTACATCAGTGAGCTCGGAGTATTTTGGGCTCTTGAATCTATCGGTGTCGTTTTCAGTCTGAAGCAGGGCAAGCTAATAGACAACTTCATTCTGCAGTGCACTAGATTATTTCAAGGATGAAACAGACTGAGCATTTATAACCAAAAGGATGTAGTTGGGAGGACGATGCTATTTTCACTGTGAAGTGGGCGCCAGAGAATGACAGGTTGACCTTGTCGTACTTTATTGACATGGAAGCAACAAATGCGCGCGGCGCCGAGAGCGCAGCCTGGGCTCCGGAGGAGAGGGCAGAGATGGCTGGTTTCGGATAATAATATAAGTGTGTGTTATAAGGGGACTGCACCGTTAAAAAGAGGCTGTGATTAGTTGTGACTGAAAAATGTGGAATGCGTTTGGAAATGGATCGAGCGGGCATGTGAGCAAGGCGCAAGGCTGGGAGTTTGTCCCGTGCTCGCGTCTGGAGAGGCCCGGGAAGAAGCTCCAGAGTCCCGCCAGGGTTCGGTCTTTCCCGAGCAACCTTCTGGAGCTTCCACCTGGACCTTCTACTGCTGCTGCATGCGATGCGACTGGAGCACAAACTCCGAATGTGGAGCTTCAGAGTCCGCACACGCGCGCAAAAAAGAAACTCGAGGAATTAAAGAAGCGCTTCGAGCAGGAAAAGGAGGAGTGGAGAATGGAGAAGGAAATGCTTTTGAGACAAGTTGCTGATATACAAGTACAAACGGATGCATGCATGCGACATGACTGAGTGGATTGGACCAAACAACGGTGTGCGATGAAATGCTTCTCTCTTATTCTGCGTTGTGCTTGCAGGGTGGAGAGAACAGGAGGATACTGCTGGATCTGAAGTGTGTTTTAGAGGAGGTGCAGTCGGGGGTGAAGCGTGAGGAGAGTAAACGCGGAGAGCTGGAGCTGCAGTACATGAAGGATCGATGCGCGTGGGACCTGGAGCGATCAGAGCTGAAAAGTCGCATTACTCAGGTCTGAAAATGCACTTCTCTTTATGATATATTGATAGGCCTGCAGTCTTTGATTGCACTTTTACTCCTGTGAGTGTTTCTCAGGGTGTGTTATTTGTGAAAGTCAGTTTCTGTACACAGTGTAGAATAAAAACAACTATTCAGCATGTGCACGGTGTTTTCCAGGGGAAAATACATGGTTCATTAAGACTATGGTAAGTTGTCACAATGTGAATTTGATGTGAATTGATTTAAAGTTAAATATACTGTAATTTATGGCATATGCAGAAGGGCTATTGTTTGAAATAAATCAAAGGGGAAAAATATCCTAGCATGCATTACACAATACTTAGGATCTTTAAGAATTACCACAAAATTCAGGAAAATATATTTTTATTTAGTTTTTTTTGTTTTGTTTGGCAGAAACTCAAAAAACATGAACTTATGGCATATGTAGTAGGGCTACTACATGAAATAAAATAAAAATGAAAGTAAAAAAAATCCACTGCATCCATATTTAAGGTCTTTCAGAAAAAATAACCACTATGAGCCACTAAATTCATAAAATAAAGATTATTATATTTTATATATAATATTTTTGTTTGACAAACTCAGATAACATGTCATTCAGATAACATAATTACAGCACATAAAAAATAATAAAAAAATAGACATTTATAGAAAGGTTTTTGTTAAAACGCAAAAAGGCTGTCATGCAGATAATGCACACAGATAATGCATGCTTTAATTATTTGTTGGTTGTCAAATGCATGTCATGAGCATAACTCAAAGATTGCATAGGCTTTGTGTAACACAAACACTATCAAGTGCAAATAAATCCTGTCAACAGCAGCTTTGTGGGTAAGCAGCCGCACAAGACCAGCTATTAGATAATATCTACAAAGAATGGAAAAGTCATTTGACTTTTCACGGTACGATGTAGGAGTAATATGTGGAAACTATGTTAATAGCACCCACTCCTGATTAGTTTTCACCTTAGTGCATTGTAGCTCTCGAGTGGAATGCTTTTATTTCTGTTTATGACATCCTTATAAAGACACTGTCCAGATGGTTTTGTGTTCATCCACGGTGAGAGAAGATTAGAGTTTTATAAATTATTGTGACTCCTAATACAGTAGCACAGCGCTGCACATGACACGAAGAGAATGTGACGCCAGATCTTGTGACGAACTGCACCTCAGGACATATACGAGACTCCATCACGCTGTGGTCCAAGTTAAACACAAAAGAACGGCCTTATAGCGGTGTGCTGCCGTTTAGTGACTGCGCACTTCACCGCAACTGCACTTGTTTGAATTCAGATAACGATTTGGGTTTGAGTTTCAAATCCACCCGAAGTATTAGCTGCTGTGGAAAACAGAATTCAGGGAGGGGTCTGTAAAAACTTGTTTTCTTTGCTGTCCACATCCTACCACAGCACATACTTTTGTCCCAGTGGGTTTCTTAGGTTCACCGCTAGGCATTCACAGCAGGGTATGTGCCAGCATACTTCTGAGCATATTTCTGATCTTTAAAACAGAGATGAGTTCCTCCAGAGCCCCACCCTTAGGAATGTGAGATGCTGAAGGATTGGTCTTGCTGTCTATTAATAGAGAGCTGCTTTTGTGACATTGTTACCCAGACACAGCAACTGCACTCATTATATTATATTCTAGTCTTAAATCTCCAGCAGCACCGAGCACCATCAACTCATGGCACATCAGTGTTTCACATGCCCTCTGCTTGTAAACACACCCAAGGGGAGAAAGCATAGGTGCCAGCACATTTCAGCGCTATAGGAGCGCACTGTTTATACAAACACTGCTTCAGTCTGGCGGGTTGCTATGAGAAGCATAAATAAGATTCACCTATTTTTGTCTTGGCTGTTGCACAGATAGTGGCTCAAGCAGGTTTAGTCCAAGCAGGACTTTAAAACATCTGACTTATCAGCTGTTTTAAGATGTTCCATATGTTGGTCTTCATATGTTCAGAAGGGATTTTTGATAAACTACCATTTCTTTAAATATTTGTTATGCTCAGCAAGGTTGCATTGCTTTGTTTTTATTAATATTGTGAAATATGATTACAAATTAACTTTGTGAATTTTACTGTGAATATATGTTACAGTGTAGTGTATTTCTGTGATGTTCAGCATCATTACTCCAGTCTTCAGTGTCACATGATCTTCAGAAATCAGAATAATATCCTGGTTTCTGATTATTAGCAATGTTGGAAACGGTTGTGCACCAAAGTTTTGTAAATGCCTTTACTCTCATATTCTTGGGAACATATTCTTAAAAAAACTGTAATGCACAACTAGCAAAATTATGCGTAAGGATTCATGCAGACTATAGGTCTCAGTGACATCAACACATCTGTCAGCTGCAGAGTTCAATCAAGCTCGGTGACTAATATGGATTTAGTGTCTGCTGTCTAGTGAGCTCTCTTCAGGATCATCGGGGGGTCAGCATGCCGGCATGTTTAGGAGGACTCAAGGTCTGGTTCATCCTGTTGGTGATAGGTTTCCCTAAACTCCTCTTTCCTGTTCAAATGCTTGCTTTTCTGTGTGTAACTGTCCTATAGACCTAGTTCCTATTTGGTGGTCAGCAAATCCCTGCCTCTCTTCCCCCACAGTTAGAAGCCCGGGGATGTAGTGTGAAGACTGTGAGGAGTCCAGAACTAGGGGACACTCTGAAACGGGAGAGAGCAGAACAAAAGCAGCTGCTGGCAGACACTCACAGTGCGGCCATGGACCTCCGCTGCAGGCTGGAGAACAGTGAGAAGGGCTGGGTGAAGGAGAAATCTGAGCTGCTGGAACGCTTTGAGGCTGAGAGGAAGGAGTGGGAGAACCAGCTCATGGAAATGCAGCAGAGGATTGAGGAGGTGAGTCTGCGGATGTGCGCCGCTCCCCACAGCTCAGCTCAGAGAGCAGTATCTGGTTTCAGACTGACTCCCTAAGTGCTCCTGTTGACTTCCACGCTATATGAACGCTCTGCAAGTAAGCCTTGATGGATAATGGTAACACCTAAAATTGGAAGGGGTGAAGTCATATTATATAAACCCTGGAATTGCATGTGACTGCCAAAGCAAGTTTAGCTCGGTGGTGACTGGCAATCATCAGACCGAAGCTGAGAGCTAGTGGCAGCGAAAGAGCAAACATCTATCCATATGGCAGATGTTTCTTTGAAAGGTATGCATCTTATCAGTTTGGGCAATCTTCAAAATCAAACCAAGGTGTTGCTAGTGCTCTATTCTTAACTATTGAGCTGCATTTCTTAGGTTTAACCACAAACCTTTCCAAAACTAATGCCGAGTTCACACTGCACGATTTGATCCCAGAATTTCACTCTGTTCTCGTTCACGTGAATCAATCACGCAGTGTGAATTATCAAAGACCCGGCATAACCTTTTGCATCCATTCCTTTCCGTCCAGGTCTATTAAAGGGATAGTTCACCCAAAAATGAAAATTTGATGTTTATTAACTTACCCCCATGGCATCCAAGATGTAGGTGAC